>CM077469.1:34044663-34125563 GCA_039654755.1 Calcarius lapponicus | reverse complement strand
CTCACGTCTATTAGAGTCCCTCCGTGGGGCAGGGCTGGGCCAGGTGCTGCTTGTGGCTCTCAGCAGGAGCAGGGGGGTGCCCAGCTGGGCACAGCAATCCCAGCCTGGGGCACAGCACTCCCAGCCTGGGGCACAGGAACACCAACCTGGGGTCCAGCAATGCCAACCTGGGGCACAGGAATCCCAACCTGGGGCACAGGAATCCCAACCTGGGGCTCCTCGTGGCCAAGGAGGGATTGTCTTTGGGATTGCCCAGCAGGAGCAGGGGGGTGCCCAGCTGGGCACAGCAATCCCAGCCTGGGGCACAGCAATCCCAGCCTGGGGCTCCTCCTGGCCAAGGCTCCTTGGGATGGCCCAGCAGGGGCTGCTGCTGCTGCTGGGGCTGTGCCCTGGGGCCCAGGAGGAGCTCCTGGCTGTGAGGATCCAGGGCTGGGGGCTCGGGAAGGGTTCCCCTGCCCTGGGGGTGTCTGAGGAATCCTCTGCCCAGGGAGGTGGTGGAGTCACCATCCCTCGAAGAGTTTAAAACAAGACTGGATGTGGCACTTGGAGCCATGATCTAGATGCGGTGTTAGAACATGGGTTGGACTCGATGATCTTAAAAGGTCTCTTCCAACCTAGAATTTCTGTGATTCCGTGAGGATCGCCTGGGCTCCTCCCAGCAAGTGAATCCCTGGAGCATCACCTTGGCTGGTTTGAACTCCCCACAGCCTCTGAGCTCTGTGCCGAGTGCAGGGATTCTGATTTGGGGTTTATTTGAGGGCTGGCTATTGTAATAAAATCCCAATATTACCAGGTGGAAAGTGCCTGGGCTGGTCTGGCCCTCGCTGCTTGGCCTGGGGCAGCTGTGGTGGTTTCACCTCAGAGACACCTCTGGCTGGCTGGGCGCTGAGCTGGGGCACTGGAACCAAGCCCAGGCTTGTAGGAACTCAGGTTCACCTCTGGTGAGAGTCCTTGGGCGAGGTGAAGAGGAAAGGAGAGGATTCTGACGGAGGGTTAAATCCAGACTTTTATTCCAAGGTCACGGACATCTGGATGTTGGGAACAGCTCCATGAGAATCCCGACCACATGGTCCCAAGGTCCTTCCAAGCCTGGGGACAGGGGAAGGGGAAGGACAGGTGAGCCACCAACGCCTGGGAGGAGGAGAGTCCCAGGGGACAATGACACTGGGCTAACCCAGTGACCCCAGGGCTCAGGGACACCTTCTGAACCCTGACCGACCTTTCTGGCCTGCTGGGACTGATGGAGCCCCCAGCAGGAGGCAGGGGCAGGGAAAGGAGAGGCTGGGGCAGGGAAAGGAGAGGGCCGGCACACCCGAGGGGCTGGGATAGGTGAAGCAGGACATGGCACCGCACTGCAGCAGGCGGCAGTGTGGGAAGGATGGGTTTATCCCTCCCACCCCTTCCCTGGAGCTGCTGGGAGCTCAGCCTGAGCCTCTGGGTGCTGTTCTGGGAGCCCCTGCAGGTTCATGCCCCAGGCGATGTGGGCAGCTGGATGTGCGTGTCTGAGAGCACGAAAATTCTCCTTAATTTGGATTTAATCTGAATAGCGAGACCTGGTGTGAGCTGCCATTGCTGGCTCTGAGGAGAGCAGCCCATGTGTGAATAATATTGTGCCACCTTTTAGTTAAATTCTCTAAATTATTATCTTTGAATGAAGCTGGCAGGGGGCTGCTGGAAAGCCCAGGGAGGGTTTGGGGGTGCCTGGCTCTGTCTGGCACAGCCAGCCCTCCCAACATGGGGTAAAACCCTCCCTGTGTACTTAAAAGTTGCCAAAATCCAGAGGTTCAGTGTGGATTAATGTACAGAAAAGGGAAGCAGGGAAAGCAGGAAGCGAATTGCTGCTACTTTTTCCCTCTTAAATGCTTTAAAGAAAAAAAAATAAAAAAGAAAAAAGAGAGGGATTTCTTCCCAGGGCTGGTTTGTGGGATGCCAGGGCTGGAGCACCCCATGGCAGGGTCTGTGCCAGGCTGTGCCCACAGATCACTGTGGGACCTGCATTTACAGCTGGAACCCCTCAGGGATGGGCACTTGGGGCTGCAGTTCCACAGGGATGAGGCCAAAGTCAGGAAATGCTGTGTAAAAAGCCAAAGTGCCCTTTGTGGGTGTGCTCTGCAGGGCCAGGGGTGCAGAGACCCCGGGACTCTGACACGGGCTGAGCTCTGAGCAAACCCTGCTGCAGGTCCTGTGGGAAAGGGGGAAAAGGAGCTCAATTCCCCCCAGGAACTGCCAGCTGCAGGGGGAAACAAATCACCGTGCTGAGAGGAAATGGCTTGGTGCAGAAATCAACTGTGTGGGCTTAAAGCAGCATTGGAAACGCCTTTAAATTGAAGATAAGCTTCTCCTGAAGCTCTGCAAGTTGGGTAAATATAAAGGTACAATTGGTGGAGCTGTGGGGGACATAAACCGTGTCCTGGAGTGTCCTCAGCCCCAGCTGAGGTGGGCTGGGCCCTGCCCTGCCCTCGGGAGCATCACCTGGGGCTGCTCAGCCCGGAGTGAGCAGCCTTGGCTATCCCTCCTCCGAGGGGAGATTTAAAATTCCTGCAGTGGTTAAAAATGGTTAAAAAGTGGGCACGGATGGGGGAGCTGGGCACTGAAGAAGATGCAGTGTGGGGCAAATTGTGGGTTCATTTTACTGAACGTAGAATGGAGGAAGGGAAGGGGATGTTTCATTCTGCGGGACGGGGAGCAGGCGCTGGCAGAGGATTTCTCCACCATTCCACACAGGTGGTGATGGCAACATCGCTAAATTGCCTGAAACGAGCTGGATATCACAGCACAGAAATGATCTGCACTCTCAGAAGCTCCACTCGATTTGCTGTAGAAAATCACCTTAGGCTGAGATCTGCCTGAGCCGGTTTGGTCGGGGGGCTGAGTGCCATCAGTTGGGGTGCTCAGTGTCACCCTCCTGCAGGGTCCCAGCGCAGCCTGCTGGGGCAGCTAAAGGGTGAAAACATCGGGGTTACGGGCTCTGTCTGTCTGTCTGTCTGCCCGTGCTGCTGGAGCCCGCCGGGGGCTGTGATCGGGGCTGGGATGTTATCAGGGATGTTATCAGCGAGGTGATCAGGGATGGGATGTGATCAGGGATGTGATCAGGGATGGGATGCTATCAGGGGTGTTACCAGCGATGTGATGGCGGTGGGATGTTATCAGCGATGTGATGTGATCAGGGATGGGATGTTATCAGGGATGTTATCAGCAATGCGATCAGGGGTGGGATGTTATCAGGAATATTATCAGGGGTGTTATCGGCGATGTGATTGGGGGTGTGATGTTATCAGGAATGAGATGCTATCAGCGATGTGATGTGATCAGGGATGTTATCAGCAACGTGATCAGGGGTGGGATGTGATCAGGGATATTATCAGAGATGTTATCAGGTGCGATCTTATCAGGGGTGTGATCTTACCAGCGATGTTATCGGAGATGTGTTTTTATCAGCGATGAGGTCAGGATGGGGATGTTATCAGCAATGTGATGCTCTCAGAGGTGTTATCAGCGATGTTATCGGGGCTGTGTTATCAGCGATGTGATGTTATCGGGGCTGTGATTCTAGCAGGGATGTTATCAGCGATGTTATCCGGGTGGGATGTTATCGGGGCTGTGATGTTATCAGCGACGCGATGCTATCAGGGATGTTATCAGCGATGTGATCAGGGAAGGATGTGATCGGGGCTGTGATGTGATCGGGGCTGTGATGTGATCGGGGCTGTGATGCTATCAGGGATGTTATCAGTGATGTGATCGGGGCTGGGATGTGATCGGGGCTGTGATGTGATCGGGGCTGGGATGTGATCGGGGCTGTGATGTGATCGGGGCTGGGATGTGATCGGGGCTGTGATGCTATCCGCGGCGCGATGCTATCAGGGATGTTATCAGTGATGTGATCAGGGATGGATGTGATCGGGGCTGTGATGTGATCGGGGCTGTGATGCGATCGGGGCTGTGATGCTATCAGCGATGCGATGCTATCAGGGATGTTATCAGTGATGTGATCGGGGCTGTGATGTGATCGGGGCTGTGATGCTATCAGGGATGTTATCAGCGATGTGATCGGGGCTGTGATGCTATCAGCCACGCGATGCTATCAGGCTTTGCAGCCCTGCCATCTACCGGCTGCTTCCCCGAAAGCTCTCAGCTCTGCAGGCCCTCAGAGAGAGCGCTTAAACTTCTGGAACTTCCAGAGGGGAGATGTAGATCAGGTGTCAGGAGGAAATCCTTCCCTGGCAGGGTGAGCAGCTGGGGCTGCCCCTGGATCCCTGGCAGTGCCCAAGGCCAGGCTGGACACTGGGACAGTGGGAGGTGTCCCTGCCATGGCAGGGGGATCTTTGAGGATGATCTTTCCCACCCGAACCACTCTGGGGTTGTTCAGGCAGCCCTGGCTGAGCAGGAGCAGCTCTGCTGTCCCCCTGCCCGCACAGGGCCCAGCTGCTGCCCTGGAACATTGTCCAGCCTGGGTGGGCTCAGCAAGGGCACCCCGAGCCAAGGGACAGGGACAGGAACACCACAGGGAGGGACACATGGCCCGAGAGGTTCTGCCTGCAGCTTCTGTGGGAGCCCCAGCACCCACAGCTCTGGATGTTCCCATTCCTGGCACCCTCAGCTCTGGATGTTCCCATTCCTGAGAGCCCCAGCACCCCCAGCTCTGGATGTTCCCATTCCTGAGAGCCCCAGCACCCTCAGCTCTGGATGTTCCCATTCCTGGCACTCTCAGCTCTGGATGTTCCCATTCCTGGGAGCCCCAGCACCCTCAGCTCTGGATGTTCCCATTCCTGGGAGCCCCAGCACCCTCAGCTCTGGATGTTCCCATTCCTGGGAGCCCCAGCACCCTCAGCTCTGGATGTTCCCATTCCTGGCACCCTCAGCTCTGGATGTTCCCATTCCTGGGAGCCCCCAGCACCCTCAGCTCTGGATGTTCCCATTCCTGGCACCCTCAGCTCTGGATGTTCCCATTCCTGGCACCCTCAGCTCTGGATGTTCCCATTCCTGGCACCCTCAGCTCTGGATGTTCCCATTCCTGGCACCCTCAGCTCTGGATGTTCCCATTCCTGGCACCCACAGCTCTGGATGTTCCCATTCCTGGGAGCCCCAGCACCCTCAGCTCTGGATGTTCCCATTCCTGGGAGCCCCAGCACCCTCAGCTCTGGATGTTCCCATTCCTGGGAGCCCCAGCACCCTCAGCTCTGGATGTTCCCATTCCTGGCACTCTCAGCTCTGGATGTTCCCATTCCTGGGAGCCCCAGCACCCTCAGCTCTGGATGTTCCCATTCCTGGGAGCCCCAGCACCCTCAGCTCTGGATGTTCCCATTCCTGAGAGCCCCCAGCACCCTCAGCTCTCCCTGTCCCCTCTCCTGAGCTCTCTGCTGCTGCTGCAGTGCCTGCCAGGGGCAGCTGGCTCTCTGCTGGCTTTGTTTCCACGGGCCCTTGCTGAGCTCACGAGAGCAGAGCCCCACCAGGCTGGGATGTGCTGGGATTGATGGGAAGGAGCTGCAGAGGCACCGTGGGAGCCCCTGCACACCCTGCCCTGCTGCTCCAGCCCCTCCTTGAGCCCTTTCTGGGCTGCACCCCCTGCCCTGAAGGCTGCCAGTCCCTCCTCAGGGATTCTCCAGCCCCTTCCCAGCTCCTCAGGGATTCTCCATTCCCTTCCCAGCTCCTCAGGGATTCTCCAGCCCCTTCCCAGCTCTGTTCCCTGCCCTGTTCACACTCCAGCCCCTCCATGTCTTTCCTGTGCAGAGGAGCCAGAGCTGGATGCAGAATTGAAGGTGTGGCCCCACCACTGACAAGTACAAAGGGACAATCCCTGCCCTGGTCCTGCTGCCACACGATTTTGACAAGAAAATAATATAAAAATGTCTTTTCCTCAGACTCTGCTTCCTCCTGAAGTTCCCCATTGCTGTGCACTTTGTTTCCCTTCTTTTAAAGCACAGTTCAGCTGCCCTAGTGCAAGGCCTTTCCTCCAGCCTGGTGTTGACCTGGGCACTGGGGTGGTCTCTGTGGAGATGCTGTGTCCCAGCCCTGCAGCCCAGAGCTCTCAGCAAACCGTGCAGGGGGATTCCTCTGAGGCCCCAGGAACGCGGCTGTGGCAGCCAAAGCAGGGGCAGTTCCTGGGGGTGGATGGTGGGGCTGTGTCTGACAAGGAGCGATGTTTCTGCCCGGTCCCTGCAGCTTTGGCACCCCCGGCTCCCCCGGGAAGGCTCCCTGGGAGCTGCTGGCTCCGCGGTTCCTGGAGCTCCCCCAGCTCTTCCTGGAACAGCTCTGTGCGGGCAGGGCAGCCCTGCTCCCTCCGAAATCGATGCCATCGACTGCCCAGCGCTGATGGATCCGTGCTGCTGCATTCCAGCTCTCAGCTCCCACCCGACTGCCCTGGGAGAGGCTTTTAGTGCCCACCCCAGCCTGAGCTCCTGCCCGGCCCCTTCCTGCTCAGCAGCTGCTGCTGTGAGTGTGCGTGGCACAGAGGATCCAAACTGCTTAGCAAGATCAAGTCCTTGTTTGGAAAGGCTTAAAAATATCATCTCACCAAGCAGAGGCTGTAATTTCCTGGGCCTTGTGGGTGAGGATGCTCAGCCTCGGCACAGGGGGTGGTGCTGCTGCAGCTCGGGCTCTGTCTGACCTGGAGCATCCAAAAACTGCTCCCCGTTGTGATGGTGCTCACAGGGTCCCAGGGTGAGGGAAGGGACGAGGATCTGACCCCATGGTTCAGAAGGCTGGTTTATTATTTTATGATATATATTACATTAAAACTGTACTAAAAGAATAGAAGAAAGGATTTCATCAGAAGGCTGGCTAAGAATAGAATAGGAAGGAATGATAACAAAGGTTTGTGTCTGGGACAGAGAGTCTGAGCCAGCTGGGCTGTGATTGGCCATTAATTGGAAACAACCACATGAGACCAATCCCAGATGCACCTGTTGCATCCCACAGCAGCAGATAACCATTGTTTGCATTTTGTTCCTGAGGCCTCTCAGCTTCTCAGGAGAACAAATCTTAGGGAAAGGATTTTCCATAAAAGCTGTACACCAGTTGTACACCAGCAACACCCAGTCCCAAAGGCACCGAGCCCAGGGCACCCTGAGCCTGCCAGGGGCTCCTGGCATCAGCCCCGGCTGTGCCTGTCCTGCTCTGGGCAGGGACCACCCCGCCAGGGCTCCCCCAGCTCTCCTGGGCATCTCTGCTGCCTGTGGCCCTGGCTGGCAGAGGTTCTGTGCCTCTGGAAGGTGCATCCACCCCAGTGTGCCCATTCTGTGCTGGCCCGTAACACATTTGGGCTGCCAGGGCAGAGAAGGGCACAGCTGGTGTTAGCGTTCAGAAACACATAACCACAGAAATGATCATGTGGTGCTTTTATTGAAGAGCTCTGGGTGCCAGGGGTATGACCCACATCTGACTCCGACCATACAGCTGAGATGAACATGTTTTTATATTCTATAGTTATATAACTTTCATCTTAATTATTAAACTTATATTGTTCTATTGTATACATAGATTTCAGCTAAACATAGCCCTCCCTTTAAATTTCCAACATAGTTTCTCATTATTCTTCTTCTGGTTATATAATAATCATATTTAATTACTAAACAATCATCACATCTAGCAATTATATCATTTATCATGCTGCTTACGCAGGTGCAGTTGATCTGGGAAAGCACAAAGCCCAACATTTCAGAGTCTATTTGAATATTTTCCCAGGCCCCACTATCACTAGTTGTTAGTTTGAGGCTTTGAATCGCTCAAATGAGCCCGTCACAAAATTGTCATTATCAGTTCAAAATGTTTAACTTTGGACTGCAACAGTCACACTTTTGGGCTTCAGGAAGGTGAATCCTCCTGCACAGTGTGCTGAGAGCTCTGCGGCTGCAGGGGTGGCAGGGGTGGGGACACAGCATCTCCTGTGGAGGGACATCTCTGATGTGGCCACACACCTCTGGGCACTGTGACTGGTGGTGGTGGCACCTGAGTTTGTGCCACCCTCGCTCTCAGGGCACAGCAGGGCCCTCCGTGCCCTGTGCTCTGTGGGGCAGAGGGGTCTGGCTGCCCCCAAAAGGGAGGGCACAGGGCACAGGGTGGGCAGCGGGCCCAGGGCACAGGGTGGGCAGTCCCTGTGGGGAGCTGCCAGACCTCCCCCAGCAGTTCCTGTAAACATCTGTCAATGTTAGTCACATATTCAGGGGTTTTAATTGATCACGCTGCCTCCCGGTACGTGGTGTTTTTTCCAAGGTTTTCCCATAATAATGGCTCCTAATGAAGCTGATTATGGCTCCCATAAGGAACATGAATAGAGGAATGCATTGTTCTTAAGGTACAGCTCTGCCTCGAGTGAGCTGAGCGAGCAGGGGATGCCGAGAGCTCAGCACAGCCCCGCTGCACCAGATCCCACAGTCCCAGGTGCTTTGGGTGGGAAGGGACCTAAAACCCCACCCAGTGCCACCCCTGCCATGGCAGGGACACCTCCCCCTGTCCCAGGGGCTCCAAGCTGGCCTTGGGCACTGCCAGGGATCCAGGGGCAGCCCCACCTGCTCTGGGAATTCCATCCCAGCCCTTCACAGGGAGCAATTCCTTCCCAATATCCATTCAAATCTCCACTTTTCCAGCGGGAGCCTACTCCCTGTGTACCCCCAGTGCCCCAGTGTCCAGCCTGGCCTTGGGCACTGCCAGGGATCCAGGGGCAGCCCCAGCTGCTCTGGGCACCTGTGCCAGGGCCTGCCCACCCTCCCCAGTGCTTCACTACTCCCAGGTGCAAACGGAGGCACAGAGGAGGAGTAAGGGATACGGAACTCGTGGTGTTGTTCCTACTCATCCCACAGGTCAGGGGACTCAGGGACAGCACCCCTGCCCTCACCTTCCCTGGCGGGTCCCGAACACTTCTGTTCCTGAACGCATCTCCCGGTGTGTTCCCTGTGCTGTTCCCGGTGTGCTCCCGGTGTGTTCCCGGTGTGTTTCCAATATGTTCCCAGTGTGTTCCCAGTGCTGTTCCCAGTGTGTTCCCAGTGCTGTTCCCGGTGTGTTCCCGGTGTGTTCCCAGCGTGTTCCCAGTGTGTTCCCAGTGCTGTTCCCAGTGCTGTTCCCGGTGTGTTCCTGGTGTATTCCTGATGTGTTCCTGGTGTGTTCCTGATGTGCTCCCAGTGCTGTTCCCAATGTGTTCCCAGTGTGTTCCCGGTGTTTTCCCAGGGCTGTTCCCAGTGTGTTCCCAGTGTGTTCCTGGTGTGTTCCTGGTGTGTTCCTGGTGTGTTTCTGATGTGCTCCCAGTGCTGTTCCCAATGTGTTCCCAGTGTGTGCCTGGTGTGTTCCCGGCGTGTTCCCTGTGCTGTTCCCAGTGCAGCTCCCTGTGCTGTTCCCGATGTGTTCCCAGTGTGTTCCCAGTGTGTTCTTGGTGCCGCTCCCAGTTCCGCTCCCAGTGCAGCTCCTGGTGTGTTCCCTGTGCTGTTCCCAGTGTTTTCCCGGTGCCGCTCCCGGTGTGTTCTCGGTGCAATCCCGGCACGATCCCGGTGCCGCTCCCGGTGTGAATCCCACAGAAGTTGCTTTCTGCGGGTTTCCCCTCTCCAGCAGAGAGCTCCACCGGAGCCGCTGTGAAACGCAAATCGCCGCTCGCTGATTAGCGGCTCATTACCATGGGCCCATTAAAATGCGTCACCCCAAAATCTCTGCCTCACCCCGGCCCCGCTGTCTCACCGCACGCCGGAATCCGCTGCGCGCAGGCTCTGTGATATCGGAACCCCCATTGTCATTAACCTCCTTGCGACCGTGCCCCTTGATGGTGATATCGGAACCCCCATTGTCATTAACCTCCTTGCGACCGTGCCCCTTGCTGGTATTTGCCCTTTCAGGGAGGAGGCTGTAAGGGTGAGAATGTTTCGTTGGTTTGCAAAATGCAAAGTGGAGTGGGGTGGGAAGGAGGCAGCAGGAGGTGAGGAGACTTGGATGGTTCATCGGTGTCCTCAGGAACGGTGGTTCCTCTGGAAGGATGGACACCACTAAGTGCTGGTGCTTTGGACAGGGATCTCAGAAGGTGGGAATGATGGAAATACAGCTTTTGCCCCAAAATGTTGCGTTGCTGTGGATAAATAACCTGAGTTGGAGGAGACACGAGGTGCTGCATTGGGAATTTCTGAGGTGCTAACCCCACGTGGATCATTCTGCCCTGAGCTTGTTCTTGCTTGTTGTACACCCCATCCTGAAGAAATGTCCCCTGAACACAGTAACTCTTCTAACCATGAAAGTTCTTTCCATTTCTACAGGGCTTTTACCTTTTTTCTTTGCTTTTTCTTCTTGACGTTGACACTGGGAGGAGCTGGAGCTGCAGGTGGTGTCCAGTGGGCAGCCACACCTTAGACCACACCTTGGACCTTCAATGTTTGTTTTCTTTCATTGTAATCCTTAATGCTCCAATTTGTACTGGGCTGGATCCTTCATGGAAACCTAATTTTGGGCTTGGGCTTTTGTTTCCATCCCTCAGGACAAGAGAGAAAAGGAGCAGCTGGAGAGGGTTCAGTGGAGGGCTGCAAAGGCAGGTCCTGGCACAGACAGTCTCTTTCCCAGGTGGAGATGACCAGAACCCACCTGGGTTTGGTCCTGTGCCCCTGCTCGTGGTGACCCTGCTTTGGCAGGACCTGGAGCAGATGATTCCAGAGTCCCTTCCAGCCAAGCCCTTGGGGATTCTGTGCAGGGCAGCTGAGGTGGGGCAGTGCTGCATCCTCCCTCCTCTGCACGGCCTCAGGATGCCCAGGGCAGGCTCAGGGTGGGCATTGCCCCATGGAAAGGGTGCTCAGGAGCTGGCACTGCCCAGGGAAGTTTGGAGTGCCCATCCCTGCAGGTGTCACCTGGAGGTGGCACTCAGAGCTCTGTGTGACAATGTGGGGATGGGCACAGCTGGGACTCCATCCTGGAGATCTCTCCCAAGCTCAGCGGTGTTTCTGCCTCCCTTAACCAGATTTTATCACCAATTAAACCTGATGAGATTCCAACCAGGGCAGGATGCAGAGCCAGGATCTTCCCTGGCACCACATCCCATGGGTGGGCAGCGCTGAGCTTTCACCCTCAGGTGATGATGGGGCAGCAAACCCCACCCCAGCCCTGCCCTGTCCTTCCAGCCCATTCCCAGACTTGGGGGCTGCTTTGTTTGCACTGCACAAGTGATGCTCCATCTGCATTTCTGATTGGGAATGCCTCTTTCCATCCGAGTGCACTCCGGTTTGGCTGCCTCCTCTCTGGGGTGAACAACAAAGAGCGTGCCAGTTGTCTGGAGGAGCAGAGGCTTTCTGAATCACAAAAGAGCCCTTTTTATCAGAAAATCTAATGATGTGCAACACTTTTGTGAACCAAACCCTGCGTGACCAGCTGGAACTTAGAAAAAAATTTCACAAGAGGCCGTGGGGACAGTTAATCACCACAGACACAACTTTTCTGCAATTTCTGAAGCAGCTTGGAGTTCCATGGTCTGTCCAAGGGTAAGGAGGGCTGGGGGATGCTTTAGGGAGGAGGTTTTGTGTACAGGATGTTTGCCCAAGGAGCTGCTGCTCAGGGCAGGGAGAGCCAGGGTGGTGAGCTCCCATGAGCTGCCCCAGCTCACATTAAACACTGGATTTATCATTCCCACGGTTTTGTCCCTTCCTCAGGGGCTCGGAGCACACGTGCAGGGCTTGCTGGCTGCAGCTGCTCTGCACAGCAATGAGAGATCAGCCAGCAAGCAGCGATTTAAAAACTGCTAAACGTGGGAGTTAGTGCAGCTCCAAGTGCTGCTCTGGTGCCAGGTGTGCCGAACACCCAGCCTGCTGCCTGTGCTGCACTGGACATCACACCTGCGACTGTGCATCGCAGGAGAGCCCCAGGAGCACAGCCATGGAGCAAGAAGGCAGCTCTGGAGAATCCCAGGGCTTGGAAAACCTTGGAAAAGCCCTCCCAGACCATGGAGTCCAACCCGTGCCAATCCCCACCTCGCCACCAAGTGCCACCTCCAGCGATGGGCACTCCAAGCCTCCCTGGGCAGCCCCTGCCAATACCCGAGCACCCTTTCCATGGGGAGCTCTTCCTGATGTCCAGCCCTATGAAACCATTACTCAATTATTTGGGGTGTTGTAGGAGAGCTCTTTCCTTTTAATTCTTAATTGAGTGTTTAATTCTGGGGCTGGTGGGCAGGAGGGGCCTGAGGGTGGAGGAAGTTGAGGTGCTCAGGCTTTGGACTGCCCCGTCCCTCCTGATCTCCCTGAGAACCACAAGCTGGGGCTAATTCTGCCCCAAGGGGGTCTGGACAAGCTGGTGTGGCAGGCAGTGTCCCTGTTTGTGGCAGGGGTTGGGCAGGGTGGTCCCAGAGGTCCCTTCCAGCCCAAACCAATCTGTGACCCAAGAGCCATCCAGCTCTTCCATGGCTGTGGGTTATCAATGCAAATTTCATAAATGAGCCACTGACCTCATAAGATACCCAAACTCACCCCCTTTATTAATTATTCTCATCTGAAATAGTTTATTTCTCATCTGAAATAGTTTATTTGCACAAAGCAGGCTCAGTCCTGGCTCCTTCAGAGTGCTCCTGCTGCTGGGGAGGGAGGGATGGCTCTGCTGGTGTCCCTGCAAACACCCTTTCATTTCCTACATGAAGGTTCAAATCCTGCACTTCAGCTCTGGCTTTCTTCTCTCTTTCCTTTTTAGCAGAATCTGCTGGAGTTCTGAGGCAGGTTCTTGAAGAGCTCCAAGTCCCTCCCTGGTGGGTTGCTCCACCATTAAGGCTGCTCTTTATGGGTGTTTTTGGCTCATTTTGGAGGAATGAAATGACATTCTGTCTGCACACCGTGGGTAAAAGCTGCAGTAAACTGGAACTGAAGCAGAAGCACAATGCCCAGGGGAAGCACTGCCACAGGTTTCACGTATTCCCCCCAGAAATCACTGAAGCCTTCCAGGGTCTCACCAGGGTGTTTGTGGTTAGAGGTGCGCACCCCTGGCTGTGTGTGTCACATTTGGTGTTTGCAGGGGTTACAGCAGGGGCTGGAGCTGCAGGAGCCTCTTTGCCTTCACCAGCCCTGAGCTGGAACACAGAGATCTTTCCCAAGGCCTGGTGCTGGTTTTTGGGATGCTGGGCAGGGAGGGTTTGTGCTTTTTGGGAGTGCAAGGGATGCTCAAGCAGCCCGTGCCATGGTGCAGGTTGTTATTTCATGGAATGCTGTTGTTATTTCCTGTTTCCTGCTGGTATTTTCTAGAAATCCAGGTTGTTATTTCATGGAATCACCGAGTATCCTGGGCTGGGAGGGACCCACAAGGACGGAGTCCGGCTCCTGGCCCTGCACAAACACCCCAAAAACCCCACTGAGGGCATTGTCCAAAGGCTCCTGGAGCTCTGGCAGCCTCGGGGCTGTGCCCATTCCCTGGGCAGTGCCAGGGAAGAACCTTTGCTGAAATCCACCCTAACCCTCTGGGGATGAACCTTTGCTGAAATCCACCCTAACCCTCTGGGGATGAACCTTTGCTGAAATCCACCCTAACCCTCTGGGGATGATCCTCTCCTGAAATCCACCCTAACCCTCTGGGGATGAACCTCTCCTGAGATCCACCCTAACCCTCTGGGGATGAACCTCTCCTGAGATCCACCCTAACCCTCTGGGGAAGAACCTCTGCTGAAATCCACCCTAACCCTCCCCTGGCACCACCTCCTGCTGTTCCCTCAGGCCCTGCCAGCAGACCCCTCATGCACAGCTCATTACACAGAACAATTCTTTATTCCAATCCACGTTTTGAGGGGAATGTTCAGCCAGTGACTGAAGCATGAGCTGTGATTGCAGCCAGCTCTGGGTGCAGCTCTCAGAGCACCAGCAGGACACGCTCCCCAAAAAGCCTCCTGCCCAGTTTTGGAATGCAATTAGAAGTGCCTGTGCCTCTGCTGGGAGCCCAAGTTTTCCAATTGCTGAGCAGTTTCCCCTTATTGGATATCTTTTTCCTTTCCTTCAGCCCTAGAGGATCTTTACAAAACAGCTGAACTTTGCTATGTGTCTTTATAAAGTGCTGAACTTTGACCAGGGAGCAGGAAAAGTGGGTGTGTGAAAGCCAGGAGGTGGAAACTCAGTTTTAGGATTAAATGAGGATTACAAAATGCCCAAAAAAAGAGGAAATAGGGCCAGAATTACCAGGTAAACTGGGCAGGGTGGGCTGATTCCTCCAGCAAACCCCAGGCAGGAGCTGGGATGTGACATCCCCAGCCCCTCATGCTGGTGCTGCTGCTCCAGTCTCACTGTTGTCTTGCACTGAAAATTCGTCACCGAGTCTGCAATGGAAATACTTCTGTAATTGCCAGCATTATATGGATCATTGACCTTCAACAGGGAAGCTCTGAAGCAACTGTCCATTTATCTGGAAAATTACCACATGGCAAGAGCACACCAGGCAGCTCCCCTCTGTCTGCTCCAGCAAGGGCTTTCAGCTGCTGGACCACAAACCCTGCCCGCGGCTCCAGCTGCAGCTCTGGGGCTGGGATACACAGGGAAAAGGGGAAAAGGGGAAAAGGGGAAAAGGGGAAAAGGGCTTTTCCCACTGCAGCACCTTGGTGGGGTTTGACATCCTCAAAGGGACAGCAAACCCCTGGGTTTGGGTCCCCAGGTTAAATTCCAGGTTGAAAATAGAGATGTGAAAGGTGTAGGTCAAGGAAAGAGTGCCAGAGATGACAGGCAGCCTGCAGGGCCTGAAATAAAGGATAAATACAGTGATAATATTGGAATGAATGATAAATACGGTGATAATATTGGAATAAAGGATAAATACAGTGATAATATTGGAATAAATGATAAATACGGTGATAATATTGGAATAAAGGATAAATACAGTGATAATAACTCAATAAATGATAAACACAGAGATAATATCTCAATAAATTATAAACACTGATAATATTGGAATAAATGATAAATACAATGGTAATATGGGAATAATTTATAATTACAGTGATAATATTGGAATAAAGGATAAATATAGTGATAATAACTCAATAAATGATAAACACAGTGATAATATCTCAATAAATGATAAACACTGATAATATCAGAATAAAGGATAAATACAGTGATAATATTGGAATAAAGGATAAATATGGTGATAATAACTCAATAAATGATAAACACAGCAATAATATGGGAATAAAGGATAAATACAGTGATGATATTGGAATAAATGATAAAAATACAGTGGTAATATTGGAATAAAGGATAAACACAGTGATAATATTGGAATAAAGGATAAATATAGTGATAATAACTCAATAAATGATAAACACAGTGATAATATGGGAATAAAGGATAAATACAGTGATAATATTGGAATAAATGATAATTACAGTGATAATATGGGAATAAATGAGAAATACAGTGATATCATATTAACAAATTATAAATACAGTGATAACATTATTATATACATGAGAAATAGAGTGACAATATAATAATGAATGACAAATACAGTGATAATACTGTAATAAATGATAGATACAGTGCTGGGGCATTGGAAAGTGCTTGTCTGGGCCTGTGCCCCAGCCTGGAGCATTCCCAAAGTCGTGGCACACCAAATTCCAGCAGTGCTGCTTTGCATGGAGCTGCTGGAGGGTTTGAGGGGATGAAGGCTCAGCGTTTTTAGAGAATCCCAGGTGGTTTGGGTTGGAAGGGACCCCAAATCCCACCCAGTGCCACCCCTGCCACCCCTCCCAGTCCCAGGCTGCTCCAGCCTGGCCTTGGGCACTGCCAGGGATGGGCAGGGTCCATTTTTTCCCATTTCTCCCCAGATTCTGCCTCGTGCAGTCACAGGAGGTTTGATCACATCCCAGGCTCCACGAGCGAAGCTCTCGTGCAGAATTTTCTTCATTTCCAGCACTTTTGTGGCGTTAAAATTCCTGTTCCAGGCAGAGTATTTGTGGCAATCCTGTGTGTCCCCAGCCTGGGGTGGCTGCTCCGGGGCTCTTGTGTCCAAATGAGTTTTGGGGTGGAAATAAACCTCGTTTAGTGTTTGTCCAGCAGAACGTCTTTATGGAAATTTATTTAGCTAAACAGCTTCAGGTGGAGCGGGGGAATGAAGCCAAACCTTTCAGCTACAGTTCTGTGCAAAATGACTAAAATAGGATTATTTACTATAAATACACCGTGTTATTTCCTTCCCAAGCGCGGCTGCAGTTTTCAGCTCCGACTTCGAGCGCTGATGTTTATCAGGCAAAACAAAGGATAAAATTAGCTGCTCGTGAAGTTCAGTTCCACTCCTCTTATCTCGTAACTCTGCCCGAGGGTTTAAAAAAGGCCGGGTGAAAAAGCAGCTTCCCGGAGGCCAAGGCCACGAGCTGTCCTTGCTGGGCTCCCAGGCCACAGCATCCTCCTGCCACTAATCCTGGCTGCCCAAAGGAACAATTCCTGATATCAGATATCCCAAACTCTTCCCGGGGCCCTGGCAACGCCTTGAGCTTTATTCAGTGTGTATTAATAATCCATTTAAAGGAAGCATTTCCCATCTTCCTTGAGGCTCTTGCACAGTCCTGGGGCAGTTTTTGTTGGGATTCTCCAGCTGGATTATTCTTTTGCCTTGTCCCATAATTTGCAGCACTCTCCCATGGGTACAGCACCTTAAAATAACCCCCCCGAATTTAGAAATACCAATACACAACTCCCATACCGATAAATCTCCAATACTGATAAATACCAATATTTATCTCCAGTACCGATAAATGTCAATATTTATCTCCCATACCAATAAATACCAATATTTATCTCCAATTCTGATAAATAATACCAATATTTATCTCCAATACTGATAAATACCAATATTTATCTCCCATACCAATAAATACCAATATTTATCTCCAGTACCAATAAATACCAATATTTATCTCCCATACCAATAAATACCAATATTTATCTCCAATAACAATAAATACCAATATTTATCTCCAATACCAATAAATACCAATATTTATCTCCCATACCTATAAATACCAATATTTATCTCCCATATCGATAAATCCCAATATTTATCTCCAGTACCAATAAATATCAATATTTATCTCCCATACTGATAAATACCAATATTTATCTCCAGTACCAATAAATACCAATATTTATCTCCAATACTGATAAATACCAATATTTATCTCCCATACCTATAAATACCAATATTTATCTCCCATACTGATAAATACCAATATTTATCTCCAGTACCAATAAATACCAATATTTATCTCCCATACTGATAAATAATACCAATATTTATCTCCCATTCCGATAAATACCAATATTTATCTCCCATATCGATAAATCCCAATATTTATCTCCAGTACCAATAAATATCAATATTTATCTCCCATACTGATAAATACCAATATTTATCTCCAGTACCAATAAATACCAATATTTATCTCCAATACTGATAAATACCAATATTTATCTCCCATACCAATAAATACCAATATTTATCTCCCATACTGATGAATCTCCAATACCAATAAATACCAATATTTATCTCCAATACCGATAAATATCAATATTTATGTCCCATAAATATTGGTATTTTTACCCACATCACTGGTGGGGAAGGTGCTGGAGGAATATGGAGCTGGTGGGTCAGATCCCTTCCTCACTTTATTTCTTCCTTCAAGAAACTTTTACTGTTTTGCTTGGTTTTCCCTCCCCACATCAAATTTTACCTGGATGGAGAGATTTCAGTTCAAACACTTTAATTGAAGATTTCCTCTAGAGCAGGCTAAGCCATCTCTTAACCCTGGTGGGATGGAGGGGTTGTTTTGGGGAAGGAGCTGGAATTTGCCATGGCTGACCCACGAAATTCCAGAGAGAAGAGCACTGAATCTTCTGCCTGGGTATTTTCTCTCTCAATCCCATATTAAGCTTTGGGCTCAGTTTCCAGGAGAAGTTCAGCAATGGACAAAATAAAATCTTTTCTTTTTAAAAGCTGAATATCTTTCAAATATAGTTTATAGCTACAAGTTTTCAACGAGCTCACTCAGGACTTGCGTGGAAAGTTTGGAGATTTTAAAGACTGTGATTAATTGTAATTTAATCTGGCCCCTCAGCAAATGCCTTGAAACACATCTCTTATTTCCTCTATTTCCCACAATTTATGTTATCCTGGGATGTGCCAGGATCAGGATTGGAGCAGCCCCATCTGCACCAGGCTCACATCACACTCTGCTGTGGCTTTGGATGCTGCCATAAATCAAAATATTCATAATTTTAATATTCTCCTTAGTGCTCTCCTGTGCCTTTTCCAGCTCAGGCTGTTCCATTTATCCCTCGAGTCCCACGCTGGGGGCAGGACGTGGGAAGCCTCAGGAGGGGAATGCAGAGGAATTCCTGGTAGGGCAGCAGCAGCAGGAGTGACCCCAGGGCTCCTGTGGAGGCTGGGAGCGGGACCAGCCCAGCAGGGCGAGTCAGGGGTGACAGGGGATGTGGCAGAGCATTTGTGTGGGGTTTGTGCAAAAGGAAAACTCCTGATCACGGGACAGAGCTTGGGGTGAGGCTGGTGAGGGTGAGGGAGGCTCCAGGCCAGGCTGGACACTGGGTGCAGCAGGGGAAGGTGTCCCTGCCATGGCAGGGGGTCCATGGGGGGGTCGGGGGTCCCTCCCAGCCAGAGCAGGGGGTTCCAGGCTGGGATGGGGGACGGAGCTCCCCTCTGGCTGCAGGGACTCTCCAGGCAGCAAACGGGGCCCAGCCTGGTTTCAGTGGCAGAGCAAAGCAGCTTTTGGGGAAATCCGGGGTGTTCAGGGATGTCCTGGCCATCGGGGGGCTGGGGCTGGAGCAGGGCACAGGGAGGCTCGGCCAGCACCCTGCAGGGAGCTCAGAGTCCTGCTCTGCTCCCTCCTGTGCCCCAGGGCGGCACCCACTGCTCCTGAGGTGCCCTGCACTGGGCACATCGGCACCCTGCGCTGGGCACAGGTACCCTCAGCACCCTGCACTGGGCACAGGTGCCCTCAGCACCCTGCACTGGGCACATCAGCACCCTGCACTGGGCACATCAGCACCCTGCACTGGGCTCAGGTGCCCTCAGCACCCTGCACTGGGCACATCAGCACCCTGCACTGGGCACATCAGCACCCTGCACTGGGCTCAGCTGCCCTCAGCACCCTGCACGGGGCACATCTGCCCCCAGCACCCTGCACTGGGCACATCAGCACCCTGCACTGGGCACAGCTGCCCTCATCACCCTGCACTGGGCACATCTGCCGTCAGCATCCTGCACCTGGGCTGGCACAGGAGCCCTCAGCACCCTGTACCTGGGCTCAGGTGCCCTCTCACCCTGCCCTGGGCTGGCACAGCTGCTCTCAGCACCCTGTACCTGAGCACAGGTGCCCTCTCACCCTGCACTGGGCTCAGGTGCCCTCTCACCCTGCCCTGGGCTGGCACAGCTGCAGCCCCTCTCTCAGGCAGCCCCGGGACATTTTCCTTGCACTCCAGAGCTGCCCAGGGACTGAGAGCAGGATGGGGCCCGGCCAGCCTTTGTTGTGTTGTGTTTTGTTTTATTTTGTTTTGTTTTGTTAGTGAGAGGAGTTTGTGGCAGGCTCCATTGTCGCTCCCTAAGCCTCCCTGTGATCTGCCTCGTGCATCTGCTCCCCCTTGATCTCGCTGCCTGACTGACAGCTACTTTGCACCAGCATTATCTGTCAAAACATTATTTAATGGAATCCCTTCTAGAAGGAGTTTTTGTTATTATTGGAAATCAAAATGCGGTGATAATTGAATCCCTTTGTATTCCCTGTGTAACGCAGGGAGTGAGACACAGTCACACCTGAGGGGAAAACACATCTGGATTTCCTCTTTGCCCCGAGTCCAGGAGCTCTCCCTCTGCCTGGCTTTGATTCTGCTGCCTCAGAGGGGGAGGAAATTTGCAGAGTGTGCATCTCATCTCAGGGAAACAATGCCATGCATACACTGATTATTTTTTTAATTTTTTTTTTTTTTTTTTTGCTATAGGAATGGCATTAAATAAATACATAGCAGGCTGCAGTGTCACAACAAGGAGATGTACAATTACGAAGAAAAAATACCCCAAGGAAATCAACACGAGGCTTATTAATATCCAGGCCTGCAGAAGACAACTGTCAGACAATTGGTCAACAAGGTACATGGTATCTGTTAGATACTGACTAACCCATTATGATCTTTATGAAGTGTCCTTTTGGGGGTCTAGATCTTCAAATATGAGTTGGAAGACCCTTTTCTTTTATTAGTTGCTAAGCTCTTTATACTTTTACCATATTGCGGCAGGTTAGGAGTCTGAGCTTTATTGTCTTATGTTATTGAAAATCCAGATTCCCGCAGCCTTCTCCCTCAGGTCAAGATTTGTCTGAGAATACATTCTCATTTCTCCATGTACAAAGGCTGTCTGGAGAGAGGCAGAAAAAGATTATGACTGTAATATACTTAAATCCAATTTATTTGCCTGACTAGAAACTTCCACACTTCACAATTGCTTCCTACAGAAGATTTTGTATTTAATTCCTTCATCGCGGCGAGGAGCAGGAGAGATCCGAGTCCTCCAACAGGTCTGTGCTCCACACACACCTGAGCCAGAGGAGAGGGAGGCAAGCAGCAAATGGACACTTGGCAGGGCTGCATTTATTTCTGCTGCAGAAACAAACAGAATTGGGCAGGGATTTTAAACACCCTCTGCAGAGCTGGGCTTTGGGGCGCTGGGGGCTCTGAGCACCCTGGGGGTGCTGTGGGATGGAGACATCATTTGGCTCGGTGGCTCCATCCTCGTGCTGCTCTCCCAGCTCAGCTGCTCTGCTCCCAGGGCTATTTTAAACTCCATTTGAGAAGGCTTGAAAAGGCCTGGCTCGGGTTTCCTGCAGCCTTTCCCTAAGCAGGGGTGGCACCAAAGCCTTCCTGCCAGGCTCCAAAACAAACACAGCCAGGCCACAATGCTCTGGGCCAGCTCGTGCCTCACCAGCACCTTTGTTTGGGGGCAAAAATGTAAAATGGGGTGAAAATGACACTTTGCAAAGTGCAGCACTTGCCTTTGGGCTGTGGCTGGGAGCCCTGGCTGTCCTTAACACTGCCCAGGGCTTGGGACGCCCCAAAAGGGTGGATAAAAGATGGGTAAAGGGTGGGTAAAGGATGGGTAAAGGGTGGGTAAAGGGTGGGTAAAGGGTGGGTAAAGGATGGGTAAAGGGTGGGTAAAGGGTGGGTAAAGGGTGGGTAAAGGATGGATAAAGGATGGGTAAAGGATGGGTAAAGGGTGGGTAAAGGATGGATAAAGGATGGATAGGGGATGGATAAAGGATGGGTAAAGAATGGGTAAAGGGTGGGTAAAGGATGGATAAAGGATGGATAAAGGATGGGTAAAGGATGGGTAAAGGGTGGGTAAAGGGTGGGTAAAGGATGGGTAAAGGATGGATAAAGGATGGGTAAAGGATGGGTAAAGGGTGGGTAAAGGGTGGATAGGGGATGGGTAAAGAATGGGTAAAGGATGGGTAGAGGGTGGGTAAAGGGTGGGTAGAGGATGGCTAAAGGGTGGCTAACCCCTCACAAAGGGGCCAGGAGCTGGTGCTGCAGCAGCCTTGCCTCTTGCACCTGGATTTGGAACCCCTTGCTTGGGCAGGGCAGTGCCCAGAAGAGTGAAAAAGGAGAAATTCTTTAGTTTTGAGAACAAAGATGCAGAAAAGCCGGGCACACTGTGATTCAGCGAGCAGGTCAGATGCCCTGAGGTGGTGATGGTGATGGCACCATGGCCAGCAGGGCCCTGCAGCCCCTCTGCAGCTCCTGGCATGGGGGGGCCCTGGCACTTTTGGGGTGCTGGGCCAGGTGGGCATGGGGGTCCCAGCTGCTCAGGTGCCTCTGGGGCTGGGCAGCAGCTCAGGGGCACTGCACAGGGGGTGGGCTGGGACAGCAGGGACAGAGGCTCTGGTGGCAGAGCCTTGGGACCCTCAGACAGGGCCTGGTGAACACTGAACACCCTGAAGCTGCAGAGGAGGAGCTGCCTCCATCTCCTTGTAGGTTTTCCCTCTACTTCAGAGCAATTTATCTGTCCTCAGACCAAAATCCAGCCTAAAACGGTGGGAAACCCACCCTGGCACAGCTGTTATTGGGGCTTTTTAGCCACAGAAAGAGATCTCAGCTCGGTTCTTGGTTTGAAGCAGAGACAACCTCAATTCTCCCAGAAAACACCGTGGCACTGATAACTTCAGAGCAGCTGGGCTGGATAAAGCTCCCTCTCACCACAAAATGTATCTAATTGCTCCCAAATTTCTGCAGCTCGTAGAACTCCAGCATGTGGCTGTGTGGCTCGTGCTTTCCAGGAGCCCCATCCCCTCCATTCCTCCTGTGAGCTGGAGACCTGCAATTCCCTGTCCAGCTTTTCCAGCTCTGTAATTCCTGTCCAGCTTTCCCAGCTGTGTCCATTCCTCTTGTGAGCTGGAGCCCTGGAATTCCCTCTCCAGGTTTCCCAGCTCTGACTATTCCCCCTGTGAGCTGGAGCTCTGTATTTCCCTGTCCAGATTTCCCAGCCCTGAAATTCCCTATCCAGGTTTCCCAGCCCTGGAATTCCCTCTCCAGCTTTCCCAGCTCTGACTATTCCCTGTCCATGTTCCCCAGCTCTGTAATTCCTGTGCAGGTTTCCCAGCTCTGTAATTTCTCTCCAGGTTTCCCAGCTCTGTCCATTCCCTGTCCAGGTTTCCCAGCTCTGTAATTTCTCTCCATGTTTCCCAGCTCTGTCCATTCCCTGACCAGTTTTTCCAGCTCTGAAATTTCTCTCCAGGTTTCCCAGCTCTGTGCATTCCCTGTCCAGGTTTCCCAGCTCTGTGCATTCCCTGTCCAGCTTTCCCAGCTCTGTCCATTCCCTGTCCAGGTTTCCCAGCTCTGTAATTCCTGTGCAGGTTTCCCAGCTCTGTCCATTCCCTGTCCAGGTTTCCCAGCTCTGTCCATTCCCTGTCCAGTTTTTCCAGCTCTGTAATTCCTGTGCAGGTTTCCCAGCTCTGTAATTTCTCTCCAGGTTTCCCAGCTCTGTCCATTCCCTGTCCAGGTTTCCCAGCTCTGTAATTCCTGTGCAGGTTTCCCAGCTCTGTAATTTCTCTCCAGGTTTCCCAGCTCTGTCCATTCCCTGTCCAGGTTTCCCAGCACAGTCCCTGGGCTGGTTTTGCACAACCATGGCGCTGGATTTTTTAATTTCCCTCCCAATCTTTTGAACAAATTCTCCTTTTCAAAGTCCGCACCCTGCGGGCTCTAAAATCATAACAATTAATGCTGGCAAAGACTCCTGAAGCCGCCTAAACCATCCCTCCTAGGGCAGGATTGCTGGAGCAGGCAGAGAAATTACCGGAGAGGGGAGGCACAGGAGCCAGGCAGGGACCTGCTCCCAGCTGAAATTGGGGTAAAAAGTTGAAATCACCTAAAAAAGCTGCTGGGGTGGGGGGAAGTGGCAGAGCTGCTCTGTCACCCGAGTGCTTGATAGTTAATACGGAAGGAGTTGCAATCACTAATTTATCCCAATTTTAACTCTTATTTCAACATTTGTTTGGGGTTTTTTTTTCCCCTTATTTTGACTTTTCCCAGATTTTGTAGCAACAAGGGGCGATCAAACAGATTTACAATAGTCGGTGTTTATCACCCTTCCAGAGGCGTTAAGTGGCTATAAATGCATATGAAATATCTGCCGCGCATCCCTCGCCCGCTCAGCAATGTGTTCTTCCTACGTCCCTAATTGCTAGCAGGAAAAATAGGAGGAATTTGTTTACCAGCTTCCTGCATAATATTCAGACATCTGGAGCTGCGAGGTCTGGCTGGCGCTCCTGGGGGACGGCAAATCCATCAAGGACAATTAGACAAGCGGGGAGCGGCGGCCGGGAGGGAATTTCCCAACCGTGGGGAACGGCTCCGAGGCAGCCCCGGCACCCCCGGCCTCCCTGGGCTCCCCTGCCTGGCAGCCCTGCCCTGCTCCTTTCATCATCCTGGCCCTGCTGGGACTGCGGGCACTCCGTGGTCTCACAGGGGCTCACCCTGAGTTGCTGCCTGAGCTGCTGTAATGGTTCACGGTCCCCGTCCTGGGTGGGTTTTCCCAAAGCAGGGCTGGCACCTTCAGAAATTTTTGTGAAACCCTATGTGATGGTGTTTACAGGGTCCCAGGATGAGGGAAGAGACGAGGATCTGACTCCATGCTTCAGAAGGCTGGTTTATTATTTTATGATATATATTACATTAACACTATACTAAAAGAATAGAAGAAAGGATTTCATCAGAAGGCTGGCTAAGAATAGAAAAATAAAGAATGATTACAAAAGCTTCTGTCTCGGACAGAGAGTCTGAGCCAGCTGGGCTGTGATTGGCCATTAATTAGAAACAACCACATGAGCCCAATCCCAGACCCACCTGTTGCATCCCACAGCAGCAGATAACCATTGTTTGCATTTTGTTCCTGAGGCCTCTCAGCTTCTCAGGAGGGAAAACCCTAAGGAAAGGATTTTCCATAACAGATGTCTGTGACAACCCTACATTCCTAACTATCCTGGCTGTCCTCTCAGCAGCCCTGGGAGGGTGAACAGGACTCAGCCAAACACAAATCTGAAAAATCCTAGCTTTTTCTTCCATCTCCCACCTAGGCTGAATAGCAATCATCATCATCTACAACCCTAAACTCACCCTCCTCAGCTTCTGCCTCTACACTATAATAACTACAACCATTTTCCTCCCCCTAAACACAATCAAAGTCCTAAAGCTATCTACCCAATAACTGCATGGACCAAAATCCCCTCACTGAACACAATACTGCTCCTAACCCTGCTCTCCCCTACGCCCACCCTCAATCTCTGTGCAATGGAATTGCTGTCTGTGCCTCTCAAGGGTGATTTGGGCACTTTTTAGGGAGTGGAAATACCTGCTCAGCACCCTGCCCTCCCTTCTGGCTCCTGGCACACACCTGGGGGCACAAACTCCTTTTTGGGGGCTCCTGTGGGCTCCCCATCCCTCAGAAACGCAGGGATTGCCACAGGAGAGCCAGGGAGCTGCAGGCCCCGTGGGGCTGCTCCTCAGCTGTGACACAGATGGGTTATTGATGATTTTCTGTTTCTTATTTAACAGCTTGAGATCAGCAGAGAGAGACTGGGTGGTTTGATTGAAATCAGCCAAGGAGCTGCTTTTAATCATGATTTAAATCGAAAAAAAAAAAAGTGAGAAACGTTGGTTTAAGTAATTGGTTTTTAAATTTGCTTTGCATTCGGGCATTTTGGGTTGCCCAAATAAAGGTCTGTCCCCTTTGGGGGTGTCCTGGCACCAAAAAATTCTCTTTGCAACACATTAGGGCCAACGACCACGTGGTTTCCACTGGTGTATTTTGTGAACCTACTTTAATTTAATTTAATTCAATTTAGTTTAATTTTTGACAAAACCACTTATCTGCTGTCTTTTTACTCTTTTTCTGTTGTCTGTGTTCTGTAACTCCTGGTATCAGGCAGGAGGTGACTGGAAGGCAGCCAGGGACACTTTTTCCTGGAGATAATACTTTTTCTTCCACACAGACATGAGAAAAGATGCTTAAATAGCATTGACAACAGGGCACGAGGCTGGGGCAGCCTCTGGGAGCACTCAGGTGTGCCCAGGTGGGGGATCTGGGACGGGATGGGGGTTCCTGAGCCACCTGGCAGCCCCAGGAGCCCCCCAGGGCCCTCCCCTGACCTTCTGCTTGGTACATCAGCAAATCTCACCCTCTCACACCTTTGGGCAAAGACAGGCGGCCAAATCCAGCTGGGACAGGGCTGGGAGCATCTGGGACAGGGGAAGGTGCCCTGGGCAGGGCAGGGGTGGAATGGATGGGATTTAAGGGCCCTTCCAGCCCAAACCAGTCTGGGACTCAGTGGAACCGTGGGCAACAGGGAGGGGAAGCGCAGGGGGATCCCTTGGAGCACACAGAAATTGTTACTTTAGGTTAATTTGATTTAATTTAATTTAATTTATTCCCTTCCACTTCTGAGAAGTTCTTCTGGCCAAGCTGGTGCCAGGATGGGCTGGGGTGGGTTCTGGGGCCCTGCCCCCTGGGCTGGGCTCCATGGATGCTCCCACTGGAGAATGCCCACACAGAGCAGGAGCTGAGTTCCTGCTGGGGCCATTGGGTGTCCTGAGCTCATGGAGCTGATTCCAGCCCTGCTGCTGCTGCTCCAGAGGGTCCTCTGCTCCCTCTCCTGTGGATTCAGGGAATTCTGGAATGCTCTGCCGGGGGAGGTGGTGCAGTCCCCATCCCTGGGGGTGTTTAACAAAGCCTGGATGTGGCACTGGGTGCCAGGGTTGAGCTGGGGTGTTGGGGCTGGGCTGGGCTCCATGATCCTGGAGGTCTCTCCCAGCCTGGGGATTCTGTGAGTCAGCGTTCATGCACTGGCACACCCCAGCTGAGGATGGAGCCGCGCCAGGAGCACCCCCAGCCTTCTGAAGGGTCGATCAATACCTGAGCTGATCTGCTGCTGCCGCAAAGGTTACGCTGGGAGCTCTCCTGCAGATAAAACAGAACTTTATATCTTCTTCAGGCTGGCTCAGAACTGCAAATCCTGCAGTGAGACACACTGGGGCACTTGCAGGGAGCCTGGGAGGGAGGCTTGGAGCAGGCAAGGTTCTGCAGCCCTGAGTTGCACCCTGTCCATCCCATCCATCCTATTCATCTCATCCATCCTGTTCATCCCATCCATCCTGTTCATCTCATCCATCCTGTCCCATCCTGTCCATCCTGTCCATCCCATCCACCCTGTCCATCCCCTCTCTGTGGGGACAGGAGGGGGCCCAGCTCCCTGCAGGACCTCAGCACTGTGGGGAGGGGATGCTCAGGAGAAGGTGATGCCTGAGAGCTCCCTGGGGCAGGGCTGGGCAGAGGTAAAGAATAAGGCAGGGATTATTCCAAGGAAATAATTCCCTCACAGGACACACCTTGGGCAGTGATGCTCAGAGCTCCCTGGGGCAGGGCTGGGCAGAGTGAAAGGATAAAACAGGGATTCATGTCACTGTTAGGCCAGACATGGATTACACACATGTGATCAGGGTCTAAGAAGAAAAAGTTTTTATTCTGTGTGTTCTCCAGATTATGTACTCTTAACAAAGTGTGATCTTAAGTCATTAACAACATCACAATAACTTATATTCATTGGTGCAAAGCAATTAGCATCAACGCAATTGGCAAAAGTTTTACAGAAATTTAATAAGGCATGTATACACATCTACTTAGCCTACCTTACAAAAAATTTTCATGTATCTTTCCTAATCTATTTCCATGCTGATAGCCTTGTCTTCTTCCTTGCTATGGATACACTCAAAAATCATCAATTGTTATTTCTTCTATTAACTCTTGTTATTTCTTCCATTAACTCAGCTTTGCTTGCAGGCCAGCTGTCAAGCCCCTCCACAGATTTATTCCAAGGCTCACAGGACACACCTTGGGCAGTGCCAGAGCCTGGCTGTGGCTCCAGCCCAATCTCACACTTTGATCAGTTCTGCTCCATTTCCACTCTGGGTTCAGTGTCCAATCCCAGCCCCAGGTTCTGCAGTCCCACCCTCCCAGGCTGCTCCCCTCCATCCCCTGCTGTTGGCACTTTTGGGGCTGAAGCCGCAGCAGTGTCCTTGGTTCTGGGGCTGTAAAGGATTGTTGTGTGTGCCTGGGCTGTGAGCAGAGCCGCTGGCACTGAGTGTGGGGTGCAGGGTCACCCTGGGGCAGAACAGAACCTGGGAACAGCAGAGCTGGAACTGAAGGCATCAGCAGGGATAGAGCGCACAGAGCAGCACGGGCAGATGCGAGCCCAGGCAGCCACAGGGCTGAGCGATGCTCCACGAGCAGTGCTGGAGCTCCTTCCTGTGGTGGCAGTGATGAGTTACTGCCTGTGGAGCACTGGCTGGGAACCAGCCTGGAATCAGCTGAGATCCAGCCTGGAACCAGCCTGGGAACCAGCCTGGAATCAGCCTGGAACCAGAATGGGAATCAGCCAGGAACCAGAATGGGAACCAGCCAGGAACCAGCCTGGAAACAGAATGGGAACCTGCCTGGGAACCAGCCTGGAACCAGCCAAGAACCAGAATGGGAACCAGCCTGGAACCAGCTTGGAACCAGCCAAGAACCAGAATGGGAACCAGCCAGGAACCAGAATGGGAACCTGCCTGGAATCAGCCTGGGAACCAGCCTGGGAACCAGCCTGGAACCAGAATGGGAACCAGCCTGAGAACCAGCCAGAAACCAAAAGAAGAGAATCTGGTCCTCAACGTTCTTTTGATGATTTTTTTTTTGTATGCAAATGGGGTCTAATTTGCCAACTTTGAGCAGTTTGCAGGTGAGTTTATCAGGGTTGCGTTATTCCGTTTGTATTCCCGGGGTCAGCTCCAGGCACTGGGGAAGCACAGGAAACATTATTTATATTGTTAAACAAAGTCAAGAAATTCAGGCATCTGCTACTGGCCAGGAAAACAGACAATCAGAAGAAAGCCACGTTTGTAATCATGCTCAGCAGTCTTTTTAGGAGAAGCAATTACTGAAATAATCGACAGGCATGGATGGGATTATTGATGACAGTGATAGCCTGGAATATCCATCCCTCCCTTGCACAGAGCAGCTGGGGATGGAATGAGCAGCTCTGGGGCTGTGGAATGAGCAGCTCTGGGGCTGTGGAATGCCCAGCTCGCACCTGGATTTTGTGTCTCAGCTGAGGAGCTCTGGGGAGAGCAGTACCAGGGAACCTGGTGCTTCCTGGGCCAGGTGGGGATTCTGAACCCAGCACTCTCCTATCCCATGCACTGATTTTGCTCTTGCTGCTCTGAAGAAACTAAATGTAAGTTAATGAATTCCTTTTAATACGAGCATTTATATGCGTTGAGCTGGGTGAAACTCAGACTGAGGTGGAAAACATGCAGGCTGCATTACTGCAGGGATGGGACACTGAAGGGTACGAGTGGGGGGCTGCACAGGCTGCCCTGGGCCCCAGGCTGGCACCCAGTGCCAGGATGGACAGGGCTTGGACAGCCTGGGACAGTGGGAGCTGTCCCTGCCATGGCAGGGGTGGCACTGGGTGGCATTTGAGGTTCTTTTCCAGTCAAACCACTGTGGGATTCTGTGACACCGCTGGTGATGCTCACGCTGCTCCGCAGAGCTTACCCAGCCCCACCATTTGCCAAAATGGTGAGGTGCAAAGCTGCTTTAGAGAGAAAAAAGAGCTCCAGAGACAAACCAGGTCCAGCTGCAGCTCCCTGAGCCCACTGGGTCTTCATTCAGGGCCAGGCTCTGCGCTGGGAGCCAAGGGAGGAGAGCAGAGCTGGGAGGAGGTGGGAGCAAACCCCTTCCATGCTTCTGGAACAGGAGCAGCGGGAATAAAGTGCCACTCTTCTGGCACTAATGAACGTGTGGCGGTGCAGGAATAGCTCTGTGCCCATAGGAAGTCTGGATTTTCAGCTACTGTTTAAGTTCCTTTTCTTCCAAAAGGGCTGGTGAGGCTCAGTCCTGTCATCCACTTCCTCTTACAACCACCGCCGACTTCAAAGGAAATCCTGCTGGCAAAATAGCTACAGAATTGTGTCAGGAGTTTATTTGCTCCCAAGATTAGATAATTAATGAAGATAGAATATTAAAATTACATTTACATAAAGCTAAGGGTAATCTTAAAGCGTTCTATTATTTTGTAAATGACCCGAAGTTTGTAACGCATTTATAATGATGGATCGGGAGACGAGGCCTTTCAAATGAGGAAGTACAATTTATAATCTCACTTTCCTTCATTATTTATTCATCCTGCTGTGGAATCATCTGCTCTTCAGAACCTGAAAAGCCACGGAGCTCCCTTTACCTGCCACTGTTACTCTAGAAGGAAACCAAGTTTTGTGTTTGAGTCAGTCCCAACCACAGGGTGAGAGGAGCTCCACACAGATCCTTTTCTTGGGCCCAGTGAGTCTGAAATTCCTACAATTCCAGCCTGGTTTGGGCTGGAAGGGACCTCAAAGCTCATCTTTTTCCACCCCAGCCATGGCAGGGACACCTCCCACTGTCCCAGGTGCTCCAGCCCCAGTGTCCAGCCTGGCCTTGGGCACTGCCAGAGATCCAGGGGCAGCCCCAGCTGCTCTGGGCACCTGTGCCAGGGCTGCCCACCCTGCCAGGGAACAATTCCTTATTTCCGAAAGCCCATTTAACCCTGCCCTCCTTCAGCTGAAGGCCACAAATTCCACAGAACTTCTGCTGTCTGGCTTTCCCTTCAGGCTCAGGCTTTGCTACACCTGAATTGCTGAGGATGTAGTGATGGCAAAACCAGATACTTTTTATTTTCAGCATAAACCAATGGAAATAATGATTCCTTTCCACTCTGGTACTGTGTTTGTGGCAGTGCCCTGAACAATTGTCCCTGTATGAGCTCATTGCTCTGCTCCTCTCCCCCAGCAGAGCTTTATTGAGCCCCACTGCCCATTCCCGGGTGCAGCAATTTCCCAGTGCTGAGTTTTCACAAACTGGGCTGCCCCTGGACCCCTGGCAGTGCCCAAGGCCAGGTTACACATTGGGGCTGGGAGCACCTGGGACAGTGGGAGGTGTCCCTGCCATGGCAGGGCTGGCACTGGGTGGGATTTGGGGTCTTTCCCACCCAAACCATTCCAGGATTTTATCCCAGGTGTGCTGTGCTCTCAGTGGGCACCACGGGCTCAGGGGGATCCCCCCAAGGAAATCAGGGCCTTAACTCAAAGGCTGCTCCAGGAGCATTCCCTGATCCCAAGCAGAGCAATAGGACCCCAAATTCCCTGCTCTAAGAGCTGGCACTGAACCCAACCCACAGCTCTCAGCACAGAGAGCAACACTGGGCTCAAGAAATGACAGAAAATCTTCTCTCCCCTTCTCTAAAGCCACTGACCCAGTCTGGGGGAGGGATTCGCTGCACACAGGGAGTGAGAAAGCAAAGTTTGGACAGGGCAGGACTTTGTGATTCGGCTTTTACCAGAACTGGAATGACTTCAACTGGAAGCTCAGCACAAGTGGTGGAACCCTGGCCATAAATTCAGACAGAAAACCCAGAATGTTATTTACTAGCTACCCTAAATCACCCAATCTTCAGTGCAATAGCCTCCCTCCACCACATAACTCACACCAGCTATTTCCCTTTCCTTACAAACTCTGTTAAAAACTACTCTGAATTCTTTCCCTTCTCAGCTTTGCCCAGAAATGCACATTTTAAAGCTTCCCAGGCTCTTTCCTTGCTGAGCTACTGAGTCAGGGACTGAAGCATCTGGCACTTGCTGGGAGGAGTTGAGTTCAGAGAACTTAACTTTTATTTAAAGGCTTTTTATGTTCAGGACTCAAACACAGCAGCACCCTGCTGGTGCAGGGAGTGCCGAGGGATTGGAGATGCATTCCTGCCCCTCTCCTTGTGCCTGTGAGGATGAGGGTGGTGGGGATGAAGGCTGGTGCTCAGGGAGGTGCTCACGAGCAGAGGGAGGGTTTGGGAGGCTCAGGGAGGATTTTTACTCTGTGATTTTAGCTGTGCTCTGCCCTGCTGGAATATTCACATTCCACTGAACTCTGGCTATTCCCAGGGCATGGACAAGCCTGGCCCAGGGCACCACTGACAAAAGGAGAGGGGTGTTGGCACTTATTTATTAATTAAGGCATAATTAATAAATTAGGATTCACGTTGTGATTGCTCCTGGATCCCTGGCAGTGCCCAAGGCCAGCTTGGAGCACCTGGGACAGTGGGAGGTGTCCCCGCCATGGCAGGGGTGGCACTTTGGGGTCCCTGTAACCCGAAGCAATTTGGGGTTCCGTGTAATTAAGAGGTGAACATTAATGGTGGGAGGGGAAAGGCTTCCCAAGGAGCTGGATGGAGCTGGAGCATGGCTGGGCTTGGAGCAGGTGGAAAGGGGAAGGAACTGGGTGGTCAAATCGTGGCAGAATTTCATTAATCAGTGACCACAGTGCCTGCTCAGAGCCACCAGTGGCCAGCACGAGGTGACAGCACAGCTGCTGGGGAGAGATCCCAGGTGGGATCTGCACCTGGGGACACCTCAGGCTGATGCCACGGGCCTGGAATCCTCCAGGGATGAGGACAAACCTCGGTGCTGCTGTAGGTCCGTGTTCCATCTGAGCCTTCCCGAAACTTCAGAGCCCTCTCACTGTGCAATTACAGGAGGATTTCAGTCTGATTATACATTAAAAACTCCCCTCTCCAAAGAAACTCAAAGATCAGAGACATTTCCTTTCAAGTATTAAGCTGAAATTTGAACACTCCTGCTGCTTATTACAAAATGTTTCTGCAAGGCACTGCGGAACTCTTCCACTCGACACTTTTATTGTCAGGATTGTTTTGTTTTCCCTACAAATCCCAGCATTTCGCTTCCATACCCTTCTTTTTTACGGAAATGTTGTTAGGGAAGTTTTAGTCACAGCTTGAGCAGGATGCACAGTCACAAGCCACTGCTGTGGGTACATTAGCAGGACCATGAGAATCACAACCAAACACAAAATAAATGACATGTTTGTCCTTCAGCTGGGTGAAAATGGGAATGCAAAGTCTAGAGTCTTATTTTTCCTGATCCCCACGATGCCCTAATCTTATCAAATATACATTCCCATATTCCAAGGCAGCCTGATAAAGCAGCTTGCTAGAAATAAGTTGCATTAGATTGTGTAGAGCACATTTTCCTGGGAAATCCAATTTCACAATCGTGTTCTGGTGACATTTAGCCATTGCTTAGTACAGCAAGGGTTCCTTGGGTATTTGAAACACTGAGTCCTGTGGCAGCAGGGCCAGGGCAGGGATTGTCCCCCTGTGCCACCACAGGGACCTCGAGGGCTCAGTGCAGCTCTGGGTCCTCATTGCAGGAGAGCCCTGAAGGGGTTGGAGGGTGACCAGGGCAGGGAATGGAGCTGGGAAGGGGCTGGAGAATCCCTGAGGAGCTGGGAAGGGAATGGAGAATCCCTGAGGAGCTGGGAAGGGAATGGAGAATCCCTGAGGAGCTGGGAAGGGAATGGAGAATCCCTGAGGGAGCTGGGAAGGGAATGGAGAATCCCTGAGGAGCTGAGAAGGGAATGGAGAATCCCTGAGGGGCTGGGAAGGGGCTGGAGAATCCCTGAGGAGCCAGGAAGGGGCTGGAGAATCCCTGAGGAGCTGGGAAGGGGCTCAGCCTGGAGCAAAAGAGGCTCAGGAACTGCCCAGGGAGGGTTCAGTGCCCATCCCTGCAGGTGGCACCTGGAGGTGGCACCCAGAGCTCTGGGCTGGGGACAGGGTGGGGATGGAGCAGGGACAGGGTGGACTCAGGGGTCTGGGAGGTCCTGTCCTGTTGGGGAAGATGAAACAGGAAAGCCTTATCAATATAATTGTCTGGCAAAAGATTTTGAGAATATGGAAACTATAAGCGAGATTGAAATGAAAGCAAGCTTTGAGATCCCTCAGTTACTGAACAACTGGAAAACAATGGTGTGGCTGTGGTAATCCCCTTTTGATGGAACAACACCCTCTGCTTGCAGACAGGCCCAAGGGTCAGAGCAGACCCTACAGCTTGGCAGAAGGGGCCCAAAGAGGAGTTTTTAGGGTTTAAAATGTAACACAGTATGGTAATGTAATGATTCTTACAGGCTGTATGGAAATGCTGTAGGATTTGTATCTTGGACTAGATTGAGTGAGAATCAGAATATTCAACACAGAAGAAGATTTATTGTATTGGAACGGGAACTTTGCACTCTTACCCTTCTACTCTCTTACCCTTTTACTCTCTTGTGCTTTTGCTCTCTTACCCTTTTACTCTCTTACCTTTTTACTCCCTTACCCTCTCACTCTCTCATGCTCTGTCCCCTCTCTTCTCTGGGGCCTGCTCTGAGCTGTGCCTGGCAGCTCCCAGCAGGGCCCTGCACCCAGGCCCTGTGCAATGAACCCCAAAAGGCCCCTGCACCCAGGCCCTGTGCAATGAACCCCAAAAGGCCCCTGCACCAGGCCCTGTGCAATGAACCCCAAAAGGCCCCTGCACCCAGGCCCTGTGCAATGAACCCCAAAAGGCCCCTGCACCAGGCCCTGTGCAATGAACCCCAAAAGGCCCCTGCACCCAGGCCCTGTGCAATGAACCCCAAAAGGCCCCTGCACCCAGGCCCTGTGCAATAACCCCAAGTTCCAGTCCTGGCTGCAGAGATCTCTCGTCTCCGTCCATCCCCACCATCCTACCCCCAGTGTTCCCACCCTGTCCCACCTCAGGGGTGCTGCCCACTCCTTGCCCAGCCCCTGCTCTCCCCGGCGTCACTCCCCCCGGCAGGCAGGGAAGGATCTCTGCCCTCAATCCCACATTCCCAGCAATTCCCCGGTTCCAGAGGTGCCTGGGCCCGGCACAGCTGCAGAGGGAGCGGGGCTGTCCCCGTTTGTCTGGCAGTGGAGGTGCCTCCAGGTTCATAAATCTGTATGCAGTGGTAGGGGTTCTCTACCAGCAATTCATTTTAATTATGTGAGACATAAAAAGACCACCTACAGATGAGACAATACAGCTGTAAGATTCTCAAGGTTACTGTGGGGAATACTTCATAACTGAAGTATGTTTTCCCCGAGGAATTTGACTACCATTTGATTTAATTTTTAATTTTTACATTTTAATCAAAAATAGATCAAATGGTGGTGCTCTCCCCTGGGAACCATACTTCAGATATGAAGCAGTCCATGTTCCTTTTAAATATGTAAAGCTGCCATTTATGTATAACTCATGAATGACACCCTGTGTTGCAAGCAAATATCACGCGGCGATTTCGGGATCGTGGCGGTAACACAACCATAATCACACCAAAACATCCAAATATCCCCCAGCACAGGGCCTGCAGCACCCAGGGAGGCCCTGGCAGCCCATCCTGCCCATCCTCAGGGGAGGGAAGAGCCCCAGGGATGGAGGATGCGCCCGTGGAGGTCGGGGTGGTCCCCATGGGGTGGAGAAGCAGGGCAGGAGCTGCTCTGGGAGGGTCAGGAGCAGAGTTTGGGACATCAGAGCCAGGCACGGCTGCTCCAGGCCTGGGACAGGCTGGACAGGGGCTGGGGACAAGGATGGAGGGACAGGACACAGGGAAAGGAGGGACAGGACCCAGGGAATGGCTCCCACTGCCAGGGACAGGGCTGGATGGGAGATTGGGAATTGGGAATTGTTCCCTGGCAGGGTGGGTAGGCCCTGGCACAGGTGCCCAGAGCAGCTGGGGCTGCCCCTGCATCCCTGGCAGTGCCCAAGGCCAGGCTGGACACTGAGACATCCTGGGACAGTGGGAGGTGTCCCTGCCATGGCAGGGGTGGAAAAAGATGAGCTTTGAGGTCCCCTCCAGCCCAAACCAGGCTGGAATTCTGTGACAAGAAACAAGAAAGGTTCAGGATGGATCTTGGGAAAATTCCTTCCTGGAAAGGGCTGGAGTGCCCATCCCTGGAGGGTTTCACAGCCCTGTGGAGGTGGCACTTGGGGATGTCGTCAGTGGTGGCCTGGGCAAGGGAAGGGTTGGACTCGATGGGCTCAGAGCCTTTTCCAACCTGAACAGTTCTGTGACTCTCTTCCATCTCCTTGGCATTTTTTATTTTTCTGTGTTTTGAAACATTGTGGCCACTGCTTTTTCTGGTTCCTTGAGAAGAGTTGGGAACAGCTCAGGAGGGGAGAGGAATGGCTGAGGAATCCTCTGTCCCCAGGCTGGGGGAGCTGCTGGAGCCCTGGCCAAGCCCCTTGGCACCCCTGGGAATGAGGAGACAATTCCTGCCTGTGCAGGAATTCCCAGGAAAATCCCATTTGCCCAAAGCCTCAGCCCTGGTCCTGCTCAGAGCACCAGAATGGGCACACAGGGGGCTGGGTGGAAGTTGGGTGTGGCAGGAAATGGCCAGTGTGAGTGTTAATTGATAATTATCTGCAGCAATCAAGGCAAAGGCAGAGTTATTTATATGGGACTCTGAATCAGGGTATCACACCGCCACGTTCCCAGGAGAGTGCTGAGGTTTTAAGCAACTAATTTAGACATAAACACCATGGATTTGAAATCTAGTCAATAAATTATAATATCTAAAATAAACAAAAATAAATTTAAATATATTAACTGTGTTCATTTCAACACATAAGTCTTGACTTGTTAGATCCAGGCTGCCTTTAAACCCCACTTATCCCAATATTTTGATTTTTTTGGCAGTCAAGATGCCAAGTGGACCTGTAATTACCATCAGATTAATAAAGTGAGCACCTAAACCTACTACAAAGATTTTACATGACATAAATAATATATTTATTCTCCTAATTCTTATTATTCTCATAATAATATATTTATTCTCCTCATCAGAGGTTTTTTATTTACTTTATTCCTCAGAAATCACTCATGGAATAACACAACCAGACAATTCCATGCTGCAGCCAAAGTGGTTTTTAATGCTTCTGCTTTTGTAAGGAACAATTTACAAAATACGAAGTTAAAAATAAGAATTAAATCCTTTAAATCTGAATTAAAAACAGGCCAGGGGCCTTTTTCTCTATATACAGGTAAATAAAGCATCACTGGTTATTCTTTGTACAAACCACAGCAGCAGGAAATAGAAAATTTATATAATGTTTTTCATCAAGAAAACAAAATTTCAGAGTTCTACAAGGCATACAAAAATAACTCTGTGGCTCCACTGCAGATTTGACACAAATCTGCTTTAAAGGAATATTCACTGCCCCAGCCTGTGCCAGCTTAATGATCCTGGAAAATCCCAAAATAAATTACAAACTCATCTATTTTAAAAAATATCACTATTAAAAGCCTTCAGTGGAGCAGACAATTAAACTCCAATTTGCTGACTGATTTAAAAAAGCATTTCTTGCCCTGTTGGAAAACAGAAACCCCTGCTCTCTGCCCAGGGACAATGGGAAATCCTCATGAAATAAATCAGCAGCACACAAATACTGAGTTACTCAAGTAACACGTGAGGAAATAAATCTAAAAGCAGACCTGCACTGAATTGGCATTCAGATTTTGGTTAAAAAAAAATAAAAGTTCCCAAAAATCCCATTAAAATTCTGCTGCAGCCAGCCCTGGGATTCACCATGACATTTCCAACAAATGCTGGAAAAGCAGGAGAATTTAAAAGGAATTTAAATTCTTGCCACAAACCCCAGCAGGAGCAGAAGGAAAACCAGGAAGGAACCAGCTGGTTCTTGGTTTCACCCCAGATCCAAGTTGAAAGCAAACAGAGGGAATGTTGACACAGGTATCTGTGAACTCCTGAACACGATAAAAAGGGAGTTATTTAAGGCAAAACCACTTTTTGCTCAGATAATCCATGTTTTCCCTGTGTTTTGAACTTGAGCCCATACTTTTGCCCGATGTACTCTGGCAGAAAACTCTTCCATCACACACTCTGAGTCCAGTTTTGGTGCTCCCCTCTTTGAACACCTGAAATTTGGACTCTATTTGACCAAATTTTGACCAGTCCTGATCATGACTTGCCACACTTGAGGTTTTGAGTGATTCTGCAGGAACAAAACCCTTTTAGCCCTTTACATTTACTCAGATATTTCAGCTTTTGCAGCACAGAAACTGCTGTTTATCCACCTTGTTTTTTTAAATACTGCTTTGGTTACCAGGATTTTGAAAAGACAAGGGTGGGGGATGTAAAAATGAATTCCCCACAAATTCTGACACCCCAGATCAAGTATGTAAATACTAACTTGAAAGTATTTCTTCTTAATTTAACTAAAATTTTTATTGGCTTGGAGGAAACGTAATTTTTAAACCAAAATCTGAATGCCAATTAAGTACAGGTCTGCTTTTAGACTTATTTCCTAATGTAGTACTTAATTAAACTCAGTATTTATGTGCTATTCATTTATTTAATGAGAATAGCTCAACTCAGTGTTGACTCCAACTCCACACACAACATGGGAAGGATTCAAGGACTGCAAAAAACCTTTGCCTGAGGATTCTGCAGCCTGATAACCCCCAAAATTAACCCTTCAGAGGTTAATTAACCTGTCTTTAGATCTGTGCCAATAAAAACCTGCTGGCTGACGAGGTCAAGCCTTTTTAAACAGATTTTTTTGGGGATTTAAATGTAAGCTTCAATGGGATTTTTTCTGGACTTCACAGCTGCAAAGCCACTTAAAAACTACAATTTGTGTCCTCCCATTCCTGTCTGTGGCCCTGCACAAGGAGGAATTTCCAAAGGAGCATTTTCCAAGGGGGTCAGGGCTGTTGGGAAAACCTTTGGAATCAACACCAGCTCTGGCCCAGTCCCAGGTGAAGCCTGGGCCCAGGGCCAGCTCAACTTAATCAATCTAAAACTTTAAATTAGCCTTTTCTTATCCTTTTAAAACAAATTCTGTGCTACCTAGGCACGAAATCTGCCTTTCGTTGTCCTTTTAAAACAAATCTGAGCTGAACATAAAATCTGCCTTTTCTTGTCCTTTTAAAATGAATTCTGAGCTACCTAAACATGAAATGAGCCTTTCCTTGTCCTTTATGGACAAATTCTGAGCTGAACATGAAATCTGCCTTTTCCTGTCCTTTTCAGACAATTTTGCACCACCTAAACATGAAATCTGCCTTTCCTTGTCCTTTTAAAACAAATTCTGAGCTGAACATGGAATCTGCCTTTTCTTGTACTTTTAAAATGAAATCTGAATTACCTAAACATGAAATCAGCTTTTTCTTGTCCTTTATGGACAAATTCTGAACTACCTAAACATGAAACCAGCCATTCCTTGTCCTTTTTAGACAAATTCTGAGCTGAACATGAAATCTGCCTTTTCTTGTCCTTTTTAGACAAATTTTGAGCTAAATATGAAATCAGCCATTTTCTGTCTTTTTATAACAAATTCTGAGTTACCTAAACATGAAATCTGCCTTTTCTTGTCCTTTTTGGACAAATTCTGAGCTAAATATGAAATCAGCCATTTTCTGTCTTTTTATAACAAATTCTGAGTTACCTAAACATGAAATCTGCCTTTCCTTGTCCTTTTTGGACAAATTCTGAGCTTCCTGAGGAGCAGAAGCGTTTTGGGCAGGTGTGAAGTTGCAGGGAATGGTGCCCAGGGTGGGTGCTGAGGCAGGCAGGGCCCAGGAGCAGCTGCATCCTGGGGATCCCAGCAGGAAATCAGAGCTGCTCCTCTGCTCCTCTCCTTTCCTAGAAGCCCAGGATGTGACTGAAGTGGCCCTGGAACGAGAGAATCTCAGGTCACTACAAAGGAGCTTGGCAAAAAGGCTTTTTCCTCACTCTTCATTTCCAAATTTGATTTGGAATCGCTGAGTACCACCACAAATATTCCTTTTTTTTTTTTTTTCTTTTTTCCTCCAGGGATGAGTGGAAATAAATTAACACAATCCATGTCTGCTCAGTCACAGCTCCTGATGGAAACTTCGATGGAAACTTTGCCTTTAATTCCATAAATCAGAGATTTTGCTATGAACATCCAACGTTTCCTCACTTTGGCTCTGGAAGGAGCAATATTTTCAATACTTTATCTATTCCTCAGAAAGGAAATATCCAATTACAGAAAAAAAAGGAGATAGAATGAGATTCCTGAGTATTTTGTTACGATCCAGTAAATCAAGAACAAGTAAAATTGGGTAGGGGAAGTGTTATGTTATTGTTTCTTTCAGTTACTTCCCAAATTCTGATTTTTAGAGAGAATTTGAAAAATGTGTTGAGAATCTCCAGACCTTCCAGCTGCTGCTGGAAAAGAAAAATATTAATTTTGTGCTCTGCTGAAATGCTAAATCCATCTCCTTTATTTTTAATTTCCATGCTTTATTCCCAGGCAATGCAATTGTGAGGTTATTAACTTCAGGTTTTAATGGGGAACAAGCCCCAGTCCTTTTTGTCCCAAAAAAGCAGATTCCCACACTCACAGATTCTCCAGCAACACATCTCGGGCAGGGCTGGGAAATGCCTTTGCTGCCATGGTTTTCCAAAATCTGAGGAACAAAACCAGACACAAATTCATCAAAAGGGAAGGGGAAAGGAAAGGGGCAAAGGAAAGGGGCAAAGGAAAGGGGCAAAGGAAAGGGGCAAAGGAAAGGGGCAAAGGAAAGGGGCAAAGGAAAGGGGCAAAGGAAAGGGGCAAAGGAAAGGGGCAAAGGAAAGGGGAAAGGAAAGGGGAAAGGGAAGGGGAAAGGAAAGGGGAAAGGAAAGGGGCAAAGGAAAGGGGAAAGGAAAGGGGAAAGGAAAGGGGAAAGGAAAGGGGAAAGGAAAGGGGAAAGGAAAGGGGAAAGGAAAGGGGAAAGGAAAGGGGAAAGGAAAGGGGAAAGGAAAGGGGAAAGGAAAGGGGAAAGGAAAGGGGAAAGGAAAGGGGAAAGGAAAAAGAAAAAAAGAAAGGAAAAAAAAGGGAAAAAGAGAGGGCAATTATTTGCAGCTTTATGATCAAATGTATTTGAGAAGTGATTTTGTAGCCAACACTTACCACGGAATTCTGCTTTGTCTTTGCAGCCCAGGGAGCAGAGTCAGGGAGGAGTTTCTGCCTGGAATCCAGGTCCATGGCACAGTCCATGAGCTGGGCAGCAGCCTCCCCTGGGATGGTGTCCAGCAGCCTGCACACCCGCTTCTGCAACAGCCAAAGGCAAGATCTGCATCTCTGGGCCAGCACAGGCCCCACAGCCTGGGCATGCTCCTGCCTGGGCCTCCCAAGCACCACACATCCATTGGGAAGAGCACCAGGAGAACAACGGGGCATTAGGGCAGAACCCCAAGGCTTGGGGCTCCCACTGCCCCTCGTGCTGGGAGAGCAGGAATTCTGTGTCCCTATGACCAGGAATTCTGTGTGCCACACCTTTCTGTGCCTCTGGGAGCAGGAGTTCTGCACCTCACACCTCTGTGTGCCCACAAAGAGCAGGAATTCTGTGTTCCTGTGAGCAGGAATTCTGTGTGCCACACCTTTCTGTGCCTCTGGGAGCAGGAATTCTGTGTCTCACACCTCTCTGTGTACCCACAAAGAGCAGGAATTCTGTGTGTCACACCTTTCTGTGCCTCTGGGAGCAGGAATTCTGTGTCTCACACCTCTCTGTGTACCCACAAAGAGCAGGAATTCTGCACCTCACACCTCTGTGTGCCCATAAAGAGCTGGAATTCTGTGTGTCACACCTTTCTGTGCCCCTGGGAGCAGGAATTCTGCATCTCACACCTCTGTGTGCCCTTGTGAGCAGGAATTCTGTGTCCCTATGACCAGGAATTCTGTGTCTCACACCCCTCTGTGCCCCTGGGAGCAGGAATTCTGTGTCCCTATGACCAGGAATTCTGTGTGCCACACCTTTCTGTTCCCCTGGGAGCAGGAATTCTGCATCTCACACCTCTGTGTGCCCATAAAGAGCAGGAATTCTGTGTGCCACACCTTTCTGTGCCTCTGGGAGCAGGAATTCTGTGTGCCACACCTTTCTGTGCCCCTGGGAGCAGGAATTCCGTGTCTCACACCTCCCTGTGCCCCAGTCCCATGAAATCCCTGGCAAAAGGCATCCCTGAGTCTCCACCCCAGCAGGACTTGGCATGGGGCTGATCCAAGGAATTGTGTGGAGGGAGTGACTCAGCCCAGGAAACAGAAGGAACAGTGATCCCAGTGATGGGAGCACCCTTGGAGAGGGGATTTGTGTTCTCCCTTTTCCCAGTGCTCCTCCATGCACTCCCTCCTGCTGGAGCTGTGCCCAGCACCGAGGGCTGTGGGGCTGTCCTGGGAGCCCAAGGGCTGGGCTGAGCCCTCCCAGGGCTCTGTGACCCCTCACAGGACCAGGAGCTCCCAAAAATGCTGCTCTGAGCAGCACGCTGGCACCGGGGAGGCCAAACTGCAAATGCCCAGAAAATCCACACAAAAGGGGAACCCTCCAGAAGAACATCCCTGACCTGAGAGTGCCCATGCAAAGGGACCCCAGGGCTCCTTGGAACTGCCCAGCAGGTTAACACAAGCATGGGAATTACAAACTGACACAGATTTAGGGCCTAAATTCCAGACACTCACACACTTGGGATGTTCTTCCCCAAACAAACTTTGTTTAAGGAATCCCAACATTCCAACTCTTTCTCCAGGAAGACGGTGTGCTGGCACAGAACTAACAGACTGCTGAAGCACAGAAATGGAATTTAAAGCTGGAGTAAGTTATGGAAAACCGAAAATGGATCAATGCACCAGGAAGCTCAGCAGGAAAGAGCTGGGATGGGATCAGCAGGAAGGGAGGCAGGACAGCAGGAGGGGAAGGGAATCCAAAAGTGAAATATGTACTGCAGTAAGAAAGAGAATAATGGGATAAAAGTCTGGGGAGGTCCTCTAAATCCCTGAGATTGCCTCCCACTGGGAAAATATCCTCTGCTGCTGCAGAACTCCTCCTTTATCGCAGGGAAAGGCAAAGTGCAGCAGCAAACTGGGAATATGTGTGAGACGAGGGAGCAAAGGGAAAAATGACTCAATGCCCCACACCAGAAGGAACGTGGCTGATTCAAATAAACTCCAGGCACTGTTTTGGGGGCTTTGCTCGGTGTCAGTGCCAGGAATTCAGCACATGGAGGAGACAAACTCCTCCCAGCAATGCCAGCCTGGGGAGCTCCTTGCCCAGGGCAGATCCAGCCTCTGGAATTCCCTCCTGGAAGGAGCAGCCCTGCAGCAGCCCTGGCTGTGCTGGCTCCTGTGGCTGCCAGGGATTCCTTGCTCCAAGGCCGGGGAATGCTCTGCCCAGGGAAACGAGCAGGACAGGAGCAGCAGGCAGGAACATCTCCCTGCAGAAGCCACCCTCACTTTCTTGTCCTGCTGAAAGCCCTGGGAAATCCCACTCGTTTTCACTGCTGGGATAAAGACCTCAGAGATGAAACCAAACCGCTGCCAAAGCCAGCTCCACCAGACAACCAGCCTGAAGGAGTTGGGAGGAAAAGTTCTGCTCATTTGTTAGGGTATTTTGGGTACAATTTTAAAGACTTCCTCCAAGTTTAACATGTTCTTGTTGTGCAATTTCTGCTTTTAGACCCCGTTTTGAAAGGCAGGCTGTCCCCTGCTTGGGGTTCCACCCAGCCTGTCCCACAGAGCCCAGCTCTCCCTGGATCCCTGAGCAATGATCCCCGGGGAGATGCTCCTCATGTTTTTCCCCATGGAAAGATGGGAAAGCAGAGGGAATGGGAGATCCGTGCAGATCCACCTGGGAAACTCTACCTGAAGATCAGTCCAAACCAGGACACACTGGGAGCTCTGGCCTTGAAAATCTGATATTGCTCTAAGTCCAAATGCCTTAAAATCCAACCTTCCAACCCAAACCAGGCTGGGATTCTGATTCCTCTCTCTGTCATCTCGGAGCCAGGAGAGCAGCAATGGATGGAATTAGCGAGGCTGCCTGGTAAAGAGGGGTTCAGCCAGAAAGACAGAAAAAAAAAATTAAAAAAGGAAAACAGGAACCAAAAAAGGAAAAGAAAAAATACCGGGAAGAAAGAAAGGAAAAAAAAAAAAAAACCAACAAAACAAAGTGGGGGAAAGGAAAAAAAAAGGGGAAGGAAAGAAAGGGAAAATAAGTAAAAAAAAAAAAAAAAAAAAAAAAAAGAAAAAAAAAGGAAAAAGAAAAAGAAAAAAGGAAAAAGAAAAAAGGAGAAACAGTAATTAAAAAGGAATAAAGGAAAAAGACGAAAGGGGAAAATGAGAAATTCAAAAGGAAAAAAGGAAAAGGAAGAAGGGGAAAAGAAATACAAAAGGAAAAAAGGGAAAGGAAGAAAGGGAAAAAGACTAAAAAAAAAGGGGGGGGGGGGAATAAAACGGGAAGGAGAAAACGCGGGAAAAGAAACGATGGAAAAACAGGGAAAAAAGCAGAACCCCGAACCTGAGCTCAGTCCCCGGCCGGCCGTGCCCGCTCCCGAGCCGGCACCACTCGCGACAGTCGCGACACGGCCCGGGCGGCGACGGGACCGGGCCCGGGCCCTGCCCGAGCCTCTGCTCCATTCCCGGTGCCCATTCCCGTTCCCATTACCGTTCCCGTTCCCGACTCACACATTCCGGCTCCCCGGCTGCCCCCGGCCCGAGCGCCCCTCGCCGGCCCCGCAGCGGCACCGCGGCCATGGCGGCACCGGCACCGCCCCGGGATCCGCCCCGGGATCCGCCCCGGAACCTCCCCCGGTACCGGCACCGCCCCGGGATCCGCCCCCGGGGATCCACCCCCGGTACCGGTACCGCCCCGGGATCCACCCCGGAACCTCCCCCGGTACCGCCCCGGGATCCACCCCGGAACCTCCCCCGGTACCGCCCCGGGATCCACCCCGGAACCTCCCCCGGCACCGGCACCGCCCCGGAGCCGCCCCTGGAACCGGGATCAACCGGGATCCACGCCGGCATCCGCCCCGGGACCTCCCCTGGAACGCGGCCCCGCGATGCCCTCCTGGAAGCGCCCCTGGATCCACCCCGACCCCGGGATCCTCCCCCGGAGCCTCCCCCGGCCCGGCCGGGGATGCGGCACCGGTTCCGACACCGAGCCGGGCCGATCGCGGCCGCTCCGTGAGCACCGCGCAGCGCTCAGCCCGGGTCCGGGATGGGCACAGCTGGGAGGGACCCAAACCCACCCAGTGCCCCCCTGCCATGGCAGGGACACCTCCCACTGTCACAGGGCTCCCAGTGTCCAGCCTGGCCTTGGGCACTGCCAGGGATCCAGGGGATCCCTATTTTATATAAATAGATAATAATATATTATATTATTAGTATAGGTTTTTATATTATAAATATAAATATAAATATAAATATATATATATATATATATGAACCATGGAGTCAGATCCTCACCTGGTCCCTGGTCCCGGGACCCTGTGCACACCAGCTCCACGCCGAGTCCTTGAAGGTTCCCTGGGCGGCTCCTGCCACGGCTCCATCTGGGATCCCAGAATTACAGCGGCTGGGAGGCAGATTTAGCTCTGCCCTGTCTCCATGGGCCCATCCATTTGGAGCTGCAGCCCTGCCTCTGCCTTCCCACGGAGCCTGCAGAAGGTCTCGGGGAGCTCTCTCAGGGCTCAGGTTTGATTTACGGGGCACACAGGGAGGAGATTTATTGCCAGGGCTTCCATCTGTCCCACTCGGAGCGGAACCATGGCACGGAGCCTCGGCCTCCATCCCATAATGCCTGCCCCCAGGTCCGTGGGATTCCCTCTGCTGAATTCCTTCAGGCCCAAATCCGGCCCTGCTCGTTGGGAGCTCACCGGGAACGGGGCTGGAACAGGAATCCCAGAAAAGAGCCCCAATCCCAGCAGCCAAGCCAGTGGCAGCAGCAGGAACGGCGTGGAATTGTCCATGGAAGCCCGGCTGTGACACAGAGGGGATGTCCACAGCAAAACGCTGCTGGGTGGAGAACTCCAAGGGCAAAACCTATTTCCCAGCCCATTGGAAAACAAGTTTATTTGTGGGATTCCCTTCTTTGGCCTCACTAAAGCCCCTGAGCGCTGCCCGCTCATCCCAGCCGGACGTTTTCCCTCCTGTTCCACCTGGGATTTCATTTGATAGCAGCTGGAATATAAAGTAAAATTGGCCAATCCTGTTGATAACACGAGAATTCAGGATTTAAACAAAGTTATTTTCTTCCAAACAAGCATTTTATGGGGGCAAAACCCCCATGTTTTCCCCTTGTTTTGTGAGAGAGGAACAATAACTTTTAAAAGCTTTGAAAATGAGCAAAACAGGATAAAACTTCAAACATGCTTTTCCTAAAGGCTGGAATTCCTGATTATTCCACTGGGTCTCTGTCAGAGAAAATAACAGAATTAGACTTTCTTTTCTCCACTCACCCAATTGATTTCAACTAGGATGTATTTATGGAAAATGCGTAGTTTTGTATCTTTTACTTTGTTTTCTTCAAAAGAATTTTAACCTATAGAAAAAGACAATACATGGAGATATTAGTAGTTTATTTTGTATTAATTTACATTAATTTTTCCACACCTTTGGAAAACAAGTTTATTTGTGGAATTCCCTTGTTTGGCCTCACTCATGGCCCTGAGCGCTGCCCGCTCATCCCAGCCGGACGTTTTCCCTCCTGCACGAGAATTCAGGATTTAAACAAAGTTATTTTCTTCCAAACAAGCATTTTATGGGGGGAAAACCCCCATGTTTTTCCCTTGTTTTGTGAGAGAGGAACAATAACTTTTAAAAGCTTTGAAAATGAGCAAAACAGGATAAAACTTCAAACATGCTTTTCCTAAAGGCTGGAATTCCTGATTATTCCACTGGGTCTCTGTCAGAGAAAATAACAGAATTAGACTCTCTTTTCTCCACTCACCCAACTGATTTCAACTAGGATGTATTTATGGAAAATGTGTAGTTTTATATCTTTTACTTTGTTTTCTTCAGAAGAATTTTAGCCTATAGAAAAAGACAAAACATGGAGATATTAGTAGTTTATTTTGTATTAATTTACATTAATTTTTCCACACCTTTGGATTGGTTTGTGTTTGGATCCTTCATTCCCATGAAGGTTTTAGGCCTTTGTTCTGTCCAGGCTGGCTCCTGGGGCACTTTCCTGCTACCTCGAGTAGCAGATTTCTTACAGCTGCCCTTTTAACCCCTTCTACAAGGTAACACCCAAACCAACGGTACCTGCTTAACAATTACTGGGAGAAACACCAATCGCTTGCTTTTAAAATTTTAGAAGTTTAATAAATAAAAGTTTAATAGCAATAAAATGGTTATAAAAATAGTAATACAATTAGAGCGATAATAATTTGGACAGTTTAGATTAGGACAATATGAGACAATAGAGACAAAGAGTTATGGGCAGTCTGGGTACCTTTTCTGGGCAAAATAAGCCTGAAAAAGGACCCGGGTTAAGAGAGGATTAACCCTTAAAAGCAACAGCCTGTTGCATATTCATACAGCTCATCCATGGTGCATAAATTCCATTCAAACACAGGATTCTGGCTGGGCAGTGGCAGCTGCTTCCTCTGAATCCTGACGGTGTCATCAGGGCTGAGCGAGGCGGGAAGAAGTTCATTTCTCCTGATAATGGGGCAATAAATTCTCTGAAATTCTCTTTCTTTAAAAAAAGGTACCCCTCATAGCACAGATTCTATTTTAACATTTTGTTACAACCTACAACTATATTGAACACAGTACTTAAGAGAACGAACACAGCATCACTTTCTAACAAACACATGTAATACTCATTTGAATATTTGCCAAAAGCCAGTCACAAACACGCATTTTCCACAATTACCGACTCTTACAACAGCTTCTGACCCGTTTTTAACGCGGGGGACACGTGACACGGGCGGGACACGTGACACGGGCGGGACACGTGACACAGGCGGGACACGTGACACAGGAAAGCTACGCGGGGCGGGCGGGACACGTGACACAGGCGGGACACGTGACACAGGCGGGACACGTGACACATGCGGGACACGTGACACAGGCGGGACACGTGAGGCAGGAGGAAGCGCGTGGCCAGGGCGGACGCACGTGACCCGCGGTTGCCGCCACGTGACCGGCGGCGAGCCCACGTGTCCGTGCTGGGCCCGGCCATGGCGGGCGCGGTGGCGGCCGCGGGCTCCGTGGAGCAGTTCCAGAAGCTGCTGCAGCGCCCGGACCGGTGAGGGGACGCTGGGCGGAGGGGAGGGAAGGGTCCCGTTCCTGTGTCCCTTACCGGGGCTCCCGGCCCGCCGTGCTGTCCCTCGGTCTCCTCCGTGCGGGCCATCTCCGCCTGCCGTCCCGCGGTGCCGTCCGTCGGGGCCGTGTCGGTGTCACCTCAGCCCGGGTTCCCCATCGCGCTGTCCCCTCGTTGGGTGCCGTCCCTCGGTGCCACCCTGGGCTCCCCCATCCCTTTGTGCCGTCCCTCGGTGCCGTCCCCGGTGTCCCCTGCCGGTCCCCGCAGGGCGCAGCTCGGGAGGGGCCGGTGCTGCCGCAGCGCCCGGCAAAACTGCGAGGGGAAGAGAAAAAACCCCAAAATGGAGACAAACCGAGCCCCAAACTGTGCAAAGGCCGGGCTTTGGCTCGAGCTTAGGCTCGGGTTTAGGCTGGGGCTTAGGCTCGGGCTTTGGCTCGGGCTTTGGCTCGGCCTCTGCCAGCCCCGCGTTCCCCTGGCTCGGCTCTCAGGGGGGAGCTCCTGCCGCAGGGAATCTGGGGCCAGATCGGGTGAATGGGCTGGAAAATCCCATAAACCAGAGCTGCCCTGAGAGCTGGGATTGTCCTCCGGCCGTGGGAGTGTCAGCAAAACCACAAGGACACTTCAGTGGGGACAGCAGTGGCACTTCAATAGGAACAGCAGTGACATTGCAGTGGGAGCAGCAGTGATGTGTCAGTGGGAACAGCAGTGAAATTACAGTGGGAACAACAGTGGAATTTCAATGGGAACAGCAGTGGCACATCAATGGGAGCAGCAGTGACATTGCAGTGGGAACACCAGTGATGTGTCAAAGGGAGCAGCAGTGACATTGCAGTGGGAATTGCAGTGAAATTGCAGTGGGAACAGCAGTGACATTGCAGTGGGAACTGCAGTGAAATTTCAGTGGGAACAGCAATGATTTTCAGTGGGAACGGCAATGATTTTCAATGGGAACAGCAGTGAAATTGCAGTGGGAACAGCAATGATTTTCAATGGGAACAGCAGTGAAATTGCAGTGGGAACAGCAATGATTTTCAATGGGAACAACATTTGGGTGTTCACCGACACAGAAGTGGCTCTGAATTATTCTTCTCCCGCCCAGGCTCTCATTAATCTGCTTTTGTGCTCTATGGCTAATGACAGGGCTCTGCTTTTCCTACAACCCAGCCTGGTCTGGGCCCTGCACTGGGACACCTTGCAGTGTCCCAGGCTGCTCCCAGCCCTGTCCTGAGCAGCCCCCGTGCTTTTATTCCAGTGTTCCATGTGTGTGTGTAACTGTGGGAGAGCTGCAGGAATCACCTCTGTAATTACAGATTTACAGGGATTAGAAGTGTGGGGAATACCAGCATCAGTTCTGAGAGACAGCCAAAGGAAATGCTGTTAAATGATGGTTCTGGGAAAGAGGAACAGGATTTCTTTCAGAATTCCACTTTCCCTCCTGGAATTGTCCTTCAGCTGGATTGTTTTGTAGGGACATTGCAGAAGAACTGATGTGCCCAGAGGAAAATGGCTTCAGGAACAAAGACAATATTTTAAGGTTCTTTTAAAAAACCCACCAGTAATTTCCTCATTGCCTTTGTCACAGAACATCGTTCAGTTTTCTATCTAAAGGAATTGATTATTCTATCTGTGTGCTTGGACCCAAGATGAGCTGATAATTCTGATAACTCTTCCTCTGCTTCCTTTGAAAACAGCATTTATAATTACATGTTAATTTCATAGCATTTCTTTTCATTTCGTTTCAGCAAATTAACATTTCTTGCATCAAGTTATCAGTAAATTTGTGTTGTAGAACGAGTGTAAATCTTTATTTCAAGAGGAAATTGAAGATTTGTCATAACCCTTTTGTCCCTGTTTAACAATGGAGCTTTTTTTTTAACCTTGACAGAACACAGGGAACACTTTGTTTAGAGTTACTTCAGTGCTTCATTTTGCTAACTCTTTATTTTTTATCTCTCTTAATGTTTTCAAGTACTCTGTTTTTTTTAAAGTGAAATTGAAGTGCTCAGTGAGCAGTTCAGTTGCAAAATCTGAATTGTTCTGTGAATGAAGTTTTACAAAATCAAACAACCAAACCAAAACCCCTGGTGCAAATGAGTTTAAAATATGCTCTTCCTGAAGATAAAAATGAATATATTGCAGCTGGATGGTGGTAAGGAAGGAGCAGGCTCTGGTGGGATGAGGATGAAATAATCCTGGGATGGTTTGTCCTGAGCTCCATCCCTGTGGCAGGTGTGTCCTGCTGTGGCCACAGACTTAAACTGAGGACTTGGGGGGGAAAGAAAAGTTGTTCTGTTGTTTTTCTGCTGGAGTTTTCTAGAGTTTCACTGGAAAATCAAGTTTGTGAAAGCATCCAGGGTGTGTGACCAGGTCACAGGAGCTGCTCCAGCAGGGATCTTGTGCTGCCCATGCAGCCTCTACAATTTACAATGAATTTCCATTATTTAGGCATAAAAGCCATGAAGTGGCTGCTGTGGGATGGGTGTCTTGATTTCTCTATTTTTCTAAGTCAGTTAATACTAGTACATTGTATCTTTCATTCCCTATTCCTATTCTCTGGTGGGTTTGACCTCTGCAAAGATGGAGAACAGAACTGAAAATTCCAGTAGCTTGTCACTGCTGTCATCCCAGGTGTTTCAGCCCATGGTACCCAGCGGGATGGGATTTCTGCTCACACCTGTAAATGCTGTGTGGAACCAATCCCAAACATCCCAGCAACCCTGCAATAAGAAGTTGGAGCTAAGGAAAGCAGAAAAATAACATTGCAGTGTGACAGGTTCTGTACTGCTTGGCCTCAGCAGTGCTGCCTGGGCTCAGGCTGTTCCCTGGGAAAGGAAAACTCCTGAGTGTGCTTTAAAGGGTTTTTTATCTCAGCTGATACCTCAGGTTTGGCTTTTATGTTTGCACATTCTGTGCTGCTTTAGTGTGTGGGGCTGGGTTCACATCAGGGATGCTGAGCTCTGTGCACAGAGCAGGGAGACAAAACAATTCCTGCTCCAGCTGGGCACCAAGGACAAATGATCCCAATCTCAGCCCAGGAGCACAAACCCCGTGGGCTGGAGAGAGAAAAACAAGCAGGGTGGGACTGCAGGGGCTAAAGCTGGGATGGGACAATGAACTGCAAGGTGCAAATGGAGCAGAACTGATCCCAGTGACAGAGCCCGTGCCCGCTCGTGCATTTTGGGGCCATTTTGGTTCATCTTGGGTGCAGCCCTGGCTGGGCTCTGGTGCTGCCCAAGGTGGATCCATGGAGGAGATCCTTGGAATCAATCCCTGCTCTATTCTGTAGCTCTGCCCAGCCTCTGCTCTGGGGCAGCCTCACAAGGCATCCCAGGAGGGTGGTGGGGGTTTATTGGTTTTTATGGAATCCCCGTCCCCAGAGGTGGCACTCCGGGCTCTGGGGACGAGGCTGCTGTCGGGCCCCTGGCTGGTGATTCTGGACGCTCTGCCAGGCTCAGGGCTTCCATGGTGCAGTGTTTTTTGGCAGCTGTCCCCAGGAATGCTGTCTCTCCCCAGGTCCCTGGTGGTGGTGCACTTCTGGGCGCCATGGGCTCCGCAGTGCGCGCAGATGAACGAGGTGATGGCAGCGCTGGCACGGGAGCACAGCCAGGTCACCTTCGTGCAGGTGAGCAGGGACAGCCCTGGGGGAGCTGGGACAGCCTGGGGGAGCTGGGACAGCCCTGGGGGAGGGAAATGTTCCAAACCTGGGGCAGGTTCCTCTTGGGGTGCCTCTGGGCCCTCACGTTTCAAATGCCCCTCTCACATCTGGTATCCTGGAGGTGATGCTGCCGTCAGGGATGGCTCAGACTGGGAATCCTGGAATGCTGTGGGTGGGAAGGGACCCCAAAGCCCATCCAGGGTTATCCCAGGGGTGCTGCTGCCATCAGGGATGGCTGAAATGGAATCCTGGGGTGGGAAGGGACCCCAAAGCCCATCCAGGGTTATCCCAGAGGTGCTGCTGCCATCAGGGATGGCTGAAATGGAATCCTGGGGTGGGAAGGGACCTCAAAGCCCATCCAGGGTTACCCTAGAGCTACTGCTGCCATCAGGGATGGCTGACTCAGGGAATCCTGGAATGATTTAGGTGGGAAAGGACCTCACAGCCCACCCAGTGCCAGCCCTGCCATGGCAGGGACACCTCCCAGTGCCCCAGGGTGTCCAGCCTTGGGGATGTCATCTCAGGATTCCCAGAGAGTTCCTGTGGCACTGAAAGGACCCTTCAGGAAGGTGAATTCAGCCCCTGCAGGGTTGTCACTCTGCTTTGGGAGACCCTCTGCACATCCCACTGGGATCCAGGGGAAGGAGGAAGGAATTCCCTTCACCCACGTGCTGTTGGTTTTAAACCAAATTTCTCTGGTTAATGAGACACTTGTGGCATGATGAGGGCAGGGAGCAGTGGAGCAGCCAGTTGTGGCTGAGTATTTTAATGGGATTTTTCCAGCCTTTAGGATGTGTGTATGGGTTTTATAATGATTCCTCTCAGCTGGTATTTGTAAAACAGGTCAGAATGATTTTAATGGTATTTTATGAGTTAGAGCTTCAAAAGACTAATTTTCAACATATTGCAAATTCAAGATGCTTACATTTATCTAGAGTTTAGTAGCTTTTACTCAGCCCCACAAAGTCTGGGATCTCTCAGTTGCCTTTTTTTATTTATGACCTTTATTATTCAGCTGTAATTTATATTTTAATAACAAGGTTCCAGAGTCATCCAGGGCTGTGAAACCAAGGTGGTGGCACATCCTTTCCCCAGCTTCCCTCCTCCCAGTAATTTTAATATTACTGGTGTTCTTGCTCAGAGAAAATAAGCTGATGAAAATTCTTGGGTGAATTTTACTGATACATTTTGGAGGGAGGAGCTCCTCCAGAGGAATAGATTTGATTTTGCCAGTTCTTGGTGGGATTTTTGTGTTCCAGGATATGCAGCCTGCCTTTGAGTTGGCAAGCACCTGTTACCTCCTCAGATGTTTGGTGGAAATGAATGTGCTCATATCCCAAAACACTCCCAAACAACGTTTTGGGAAGCTGTGCCAATGAGAGCATGGTCCTGAAATCTGAAATGGAATCTGTTCTGTGTTATGTGGAACATAAATATCCAAGCAGGAAGTTTTGCTGGGAAAGAAAATGAGTATTAGTGGTGGAAGTCATCATTTGCCCCTGGAAAAAGAATCAATAATTGGAATTACCTATTCTCTTTCAATTATGTATAAGCTTTCAGTTGGATGTAAGCTTTCATTCTCTAGCTGTAGTTTTCCAGTGGATTCTGTTGGAGTGGTGATTTGCAGGAGGAGGCTGGGGCTCACTTCTGATGCTCCTGCTTTGCCTCTCTAATTAGTGGGTTCATTAGGAACCTGTGTAGCTGGAGCAGCTCAAAATCTGAGCCAGTGAAGATAAATTTTCATAGCAAATCCCTCTGTGATGAAAGTGGGAGCAGTAACCCCAGGCTGGGCGCTCAGCAGCCTTGCAGGAGTTAAAAATCAAGTTAAAAATCAAGTTAAAAATCACCATCAGCTGAAGGAGCAGCTCCCTCTCCCCTCCTAATTTGCAGGGGGCTGCAGATGTCAGGGGTGATGCAGAGCCCCCCAGAGGGGCACAAAGGCACCTCTGTGATGGTGACATCACTGGGGACAGTGATTTATGGCTTCCAATATAGCAGGAGCACCACAGCATTGAGAATTTACTAGGTCAGGAGTGCACCAAAGATTTTATTCGCAGCCTCCGGGCATCTTTTGAAATGTGCAACAAAATAAAAACCTCTGAACCTGTTCTGACACCGTGGAGGTTCAGCGGGTGCCGTGCAGCCCAGAGAGTCTCATTTAAATGCAAATGTCTCCCAGACTTCAGCAGCAGATCCTGCTTAAATGTAGAAAATGCCAGGGAGAACATTCCAGGATTGACACTCACAGTGAAACTTTAAAGAAGATTATGAAAATAATCCAGTTTTTTTTTTTTTTTTGGTTTGGTTTTTAGCTGGAAGCTGAGGCTGTGCCTGAAGTGTCTGAAAAATATGGAATTAGTTCTGTTCCAACGTTCTTGTTCTTTAAGGTAAGAGGAAATGGATTTAAGAGGAAATGAATTTAAGAAAAGTGGATTTAAGAGAAAATAGAATCCATGTGGACTCTTAATACTTATACTTTTGTAATACTCTACCAGAACCTTAGGAGCTTTCTCAGTGAGGAAACACCTCTGTAACTGATTGAATTCTATCCAGTGGAACCTAAAAATGGAAATAGACGTGGTTTTTGCACTTTGTATGGAATAGTTCAGGGCTTCCTTAAGTGCTTTGGGATTCATACATAGTTTTTATTTCACTTGTTGTACTTGGGTCAAAAAATTTACAGCAACATTTCTTTGTGTTGTAGTTGGGGAAAAGACCCAAGGAAATATGGTAGTAACAGAAATAACAATTCTGTTTAGGTGCCATTTGCCTGTGATGATAAAATTGATAATATTTTATGAAATAAGGATTTCTAGGGGCAAACTTGGTGCTGTTACTGATGCCTTGGAGTGGCTGCCCAGAACAGAGGCTAGACAAGGTTAAGAGGATAAAGTGGGTATTTAATAAAGGCCTTCAATAGATGCACCTTGGGCAGTCAGAGCCTCAGAGATGGACCCTGGTCATGGGTTTGTCAGGCAGATATGAGTTTGGTCTATTTGCATATCAGGAGTTAATCCTCAGTTCAGCTTCAGGTGATGAAGTTCTTTACCCCCAGTTTGCTCCTCCCAATTCACTTCTGTTTATACTTGTCAGGGCCTGAGGCTGTAGGGTGGAGTTTCAGGCCTGGAGGGGTTGTGTGGTCTGACCAAAGTGTGAAGACAGTGGCTGACACTGTGTATGGAGTTCAGAGTTAGGCACTCATGCAGCACAGGCTCTGAGAAACAGAAAAGCTAAAATCCCTCAGGCATCACTACCACTGCCAGAAAGGCACAGCCTGGCAGTACAGCCCCTCCCTGAAAGCCAGCCTTGGCTGGCTGGCTTAGCCCAGGTTGGACTGAAGGCTGTGTGTGCTGTGCTTTAGCCCTGGCTGGACTGAAGGCTGGCTTTGCTGTGCTTTGAGCCCAGGCTGGACTTAAGGCTGTGTGTGCTGTGTTTATCCCACCCTGCCCTGCAGGCTGTGTGTTCTGTGTTTCTCCCCCTGCCCTGTGTGTTTGTGTTTCTGCCCCTACCCTGCAGTCAGTGTGTGTGCTGTTCCCTGCACTCAGCCCTGTGCTGTTCCTGCAGTCAGCCCTGTGCTGTTCCCTGCACTCAGCCCTGTGCTGTTCCTTGCAGTCAGACTGTGCTGTCCCTGCACTCAGCCCTGTGCTGTTCCTGCACTCAGCCCTGTGCTGTTCCCTGCACTCAGCCCTGTGCTGTTCCCTGCACTCAGCCCTGTGCTGTTCCCTGCACTCAGCCCTGTGCTGTTCCCTGCACTCAGCCCTGTGCTGTTCCTGCACTCAGCCCTGTGCTGTTCCCTGCACTCAGCCCTGTGCTGTCCCTGCAGAATTCCCAGAACGTGGACCGCCTGGACGGCGCGCACGCCCCGGAGCTGACGCAGAAGGTGCAGCGGCACGCGGCGGGCACGGCGGGCACGGCCGGCCCCGGGGGCGCCGCCCCGGCCCAGGAGCAGCTGCACGCCCGCCTCAGGGGGCTCATCAACGCTGCCCCCTGCATGCTCTTCATGAAGGGCTCTCCCAAGGAGCCCCGCTGCGGTGAGCCAGCCTGCCTGCCTGCCCTCGCTGGCACTGCGGGCTGGGGTGTGCCCCACCGTGCCAGGCTGGGCTCAGCACCGCCCTGAGCCTGGGTGGGCATGGCTGGGAGCCAGGGTGGGGTCAGCACGGCCCTGAGCCAGGGTGGGCACCGCCGGGAGCCAGGGTGGGGTCAGCAGGGCCCTGAGCCAGGGTGGGCACAGCTGGGAGCCAGGGTGGGCTCAGCATGGCCCTGAGCCAGGGTGGGCATGGCTGGGAGCCAGGGTGGGAGTCGGCATGGCCCTGAGCCAGGGTGGGCACAGCACAGCTGGGAGCCAGGGTGGGCCCAGCTGTGAGCCCAGCTGTTTGCCAAGGTGGGCCCAGCTGTGAGCCCAGCTGTTTGCCAAGGTGGGCCCAGCTGTGAGCCCAGCTGTTTGCCAAGGTGGGCCCAGCTGTGAGCCCAGCTGTTTGCCAGGCTGAGCCCAGCTGTGAGCCCAGCTGTTTGCCAAGCTGAGCCCAGCTGTGAGCCCAGCTGTTTGCCAAGGTGGGCCCAGCTGTGAGCCCAGCTGTTTGCCAGGCTGAGCCCAGCTGTGCTGAGGTCCCAGGGCGTTCCATGGCAGGCTTCAGCAGGCAGATGGTGGAGATCCTGCAGAAGCACGGCGTGGCCTTCAGCAGCTTTGACATCTTCTCTGACGAGGAGGTGCGCCAGGGGCTCAAGGCCTTCTCCAACTGGCCAACCTACCCCCAGCTCTACGTCAAGGGGGAGCTCATCGGGGGCCTGGACATCGTCAAGGTGACACAGCTCAATCTCCCTCCTCCTTGCCCTGCCAGAAATGGCCCTGTCTTGCTTTTTCCACTTCAGTTTTGCTTTTTTCCCCCAATTTCCTCAGGAGCTCGAGGCATCGGGAGAGCTGGACACAATCTGCCCAAAGGGCCAGAAGCTGGAGGACAGGTGGGGCAGTTATAACAAATGTTGAGGTTTTTTTCTATGTTCATACAGGGGGAACCCTCTATAAATTCCTACTTTATAAGAAGTGCCTCAAGAATTGATTTACTTGCAGAATTCTTGCAGTTTTTCAATGTCTTTTGGGGTTTCTACATCTAAGTCCAAGAAGCTTTACTTATATTTGTGCTTTAATTTCTGCTTATAGCAAGAATCTATTTGTATATATATCTATATGTATATCTATTTATGCATCTATATATCTATATCTATTTATATATCTATATGTATCTCTATATTTATAAATATGCCTTTCTATATTTCTATATCTATATTTCTGAATTTCTATATTTCTATATCTATGTATATATTTATAAATATATATATATTTCTATATTGCTGTATTTCTATTTATACGTCTATATATATCTACTTATATATCTACTTGTATATTTATATATCTCTATATATCTACTTATATATTTATAGATCTGTATCTATAGGTGGATATAGTGATACAGATTCCTTCTCATCTCTATTTAACAATTTATTCTTTAAAAATAACTGGGAAAATAATCTTTTTAAGCTTTTTCCAGCTTTATTTGCCACAGATTTCCCAACTCTGGTGTCACTGGAGGGAATCCCTGCTTAGTGCAGTGCAGAAATAATTTAATAAATCCCATGTAGAAGTGGTGATAAATAATAATCCCACCATTGTAAATTCTAGGGATTTATTCATTCCTTCCAAATTTGTCTCAAGCCTTGGGTTACTTTACTTTGAAATTGTTTCACTGAGGCCACAAACCCCAATTAATGCTTTTAGCAGAGATTAAATTGGAGATTAAGATGAGATGGGCACATCTTTAAAAACTTACTTTTGGTGGCCTTTAAAAACTTATTTTTAAAAGCCTTTTAGCCCCTTCCTGTGCTTTTTAAGGAGTTTATTAAGAAATTAAACATTTTTTGGCCAGTTGTTGATGGAAGTTTGCCAGTTGCACAAGCAGTAACCCCATTTACACAGATTTTTTTTTGCTTGGCACAAACTTTTGAGGGAAAGAAGGGAATGGGAAACATCCTCTGCTTCCCAAAGGGTTTTAAAGTTCCCTTAAAGTATTTTTAGGTTAAAGTTCTCCCTGACACGTGTTTGTAAGGAGCAGCAGCACTTTTGGGGAGGTTTTAGTGCCATTTTCCACCAGCCTGCTCTGTGGGGTCCTGCTGGGAGTGCATTCCCATCCCAGGGTGGAATTCTTGGAGATTTATCCATTTGATTTTTCCTTTCCCCTTCTGCATTTTGTTTGGGGTGATAACCAAGGTTTTTTATGACTTTTTCCAGGCTTAAATCCTTGATAAACAAAGCTCCTGTGATGCTCTTCATGAAGGGAAACAAACAGGTAACGTGGAGTGTTGCAGAAAATACTGAATTTTTACCTTGTTCCTCCTTGATTCAAATGAATGCTGCTGCAAAACTTATTTATCTTTTTATTTGGTACTTCTATAAACCACACAACAGCCCTGGTTTTTATTATTGCTGATTATTATCTAACTATTAGATATTTCTATTAATATCTATTAATAGAAATATATAATGCTTAGATATTATAATAGATATATCTAATATCTTAGATATCTTCTATAATAGATATCTGTAATACCTATTCATATCTAAAAATTTCTGTGTGCTTATTGTCTTCATGTGAAGAGTTTGCAGTGGATATGAATTATTAATTCATTATAATAATTTTATTATAGTTAAATTAATTATAATTAAATTAATTCTAATGATAATAAATGCAACAAGTCGCTGTTCTTGTTTATGATGGTGAATCCAGGGCAGTGATGCCTCACAATGCAGCAGATTTATTCCATAAATCCATAAAAATCAGGAGACAAAGGATGGAAACGGGATTAAGGAGTGGCTCATCCAGCAAAAAATTGGGAATTGCTGCAGTGCAGCTGGAATGCCATGGATTTTAAAAAGCAGAGACATTTATCATCTGTATTTTATATTTTAGATGGCAAAATGTGGCTTCAGCAAGCAAATCATAGAAATCATGAATAACACTGGGTAGGTAATGGGCTTTGAGTTTGGGGGGCAGTTTTGGGCTAAAAACTGCATTTTATGGAAAATATGTTAGAAAATACGAGTGGAATCATTCCCCAAATGTAAACTTTCATTTCTCAAGGGGATTTCAAGCAGATGAAGGGTTTTCTGAGAATTTTAATGAGGGTTTTTGAGATCATTGAGGAGTTTTTTGAGAATTTTGATCGCGTTTTGAAGATTTTGAGTATTTTTTCAAGATTTTGGGCTTTCTCTGAGAGAATTTTGAATGTTTTTTTGGGGAATTTGGAGGACTTCCTGTGGGAATTTTGAGGGGTTTTGAAAATTTTTTGGGTTTTTAAAAAATCTTGAGGTTTTGAGACTTTTAAGGGTTTTTTTGAGAACTTCTAGTGTTTATTAAAAATCTTGAGGTTTTAGAACTTAGGGGGTTTTTGAGAATTCTGAGGGGTTTTTGAGAACTTTGAGGGGTTTTTTTTAAAATTTTGAGGGTTTTTTGATAACATGGAGGGGTTTTGATAACTTTCAGGGGGTTTTGAGAACATTGAGGAGTTTTTGATAATTTTGAGGGGATTTTCAGAACATTGAAGAGTTTGTGAGGATTTTTTTGAGAACTGTGAGGGGTTTTCCCAGCATTATATGGATTTTTAAAAAACCTTGAGATTTTAGAAATGTTGGGGGTGATTTTTGCAGTTTTTATGAGAATTTTGAGGCATCTCTTTACAAATGTTGCAGGGGTTTGTTGCTTTTTGAGCATTTCTTCCCAGCTGCAGTGTGAATAACCTGAATATCCCATTTTTCCCCTCTCCTCAGCGTGGATTATGAGACCTTTGACATCCTGGAGGACGAGGAGGTAACAGCAGCTGCCCTTCCCTGGGAATCCCCATCCCCTGCTGCCTTTTCCAAGGCCAGCATTCCCAATAATTCCCATTTGATTTCCCAGATTTGATTTGGCCAGCATTGATTCCTGTTTCATTCCCAGATTTGGTTTGGCCAGCATTCCCAATAATTCCTGTTTGATTTCCCAGATTTGATTTGGCCAGCATTCCCAATAATTCCTGTTTGATTTCCCAGATTTGGTTTGGCCAGCATTCCCAATAATTCCTGTTTGATTTCCCAGATTTGGTTTGGCCAGCATTCCCAATAATTCCTGTTTGATTTCCAGATTTCATTTGGCCAGCATTCCCAATAATTCCTGTTCCATTCCCAAATTTGATTTGGCCAGCATTCCCAATAATTCCTGTTCCATTCCCAGATCTGGTTTGGCCAGCATTCCCAATAATTCCTGTTCCATTCCCAGATTTGATTTGGCCAGCATTCCCAATAATTCCTGTTCCATTCCCAGATTTTTTTGGCCAGCATTCCCAATAATTCCTGTTCCATTCCCAGATCTGATTTGGCCAGCATTCCCAATAATTCCTGTTCCATTCCCAGATTTTTTTGGCCAGCATTCCCAATAATTCCTGTTCCATTCCCAGATTTGTTTTGGCCAGCATTCCCAATAATTCCTGTTCCATTCCCAGATCTGGTTTGGCCAGCATTCCCAATAATTCCTGTTCCATTCCCAGATTTTTTTGGCCAGCATTAATTCCTGTTTGGTTTCCAGGTGCGCCAGGGGCTGAAATCCTTCTCCAACTGGCCCACGTACCCCCAGCTCTACGTCAAGGGGGAGCTGGTGGGAGGGCTGGACATTGTCAAGGTAGGAGCTGCTTTTATTTGCAATAAAAACTCCATTTATTGCATTTAAAAATTCCATTGATTGGAATTTTCCTGCCTGTCCCCTATGGGCAACCCAGGAGGCTTTTCCAGGGAAAGGAGCTTTAAGTTTCCAATGAGTGACTGGAGAAAGCTCCTTTTCACCCATTTTTTTGCACTTTTCTCATCCTTAATTTTGCTCCTGATGTTGTTTTTTTTCCCAGAAAATATTCCTGGGAAAAAGGAAATTTTCTTGGAGTTGTTGGAGCAGCCCCAGAGTTCCCAAATCCTCCTGAGCTCGTTCCTGGATGGTTCAGAGCCAATTCCTCAGACTCTGGGACTCCTGGGAATGCTCAATCAATAAATCCCATTTAATTCTAAAAATCCTGGGACTACTGAAATTATACAGATTTGTTTGATTTATTTAAGAAGTGTGAGGGATTGCCTCAATTACACAGATTAATTTTATTTACAAAGATTAATTTTACTTCAACTACATGGATTAATTTTATTTATATAGATTAATGTTACTTAAAGTATATGGAATAATTTTATTTACAAAGGTTAATTTTACTTCAATTGTATAGCTTTATTTTATTTGTATAAATTAACTTGACTTCAATTATATAGATTAATTTTACTTAAAGTATATAAATTTTTATCTATTTAACAAGTGTAGGGATTGCTTCAATTCTTATATAAATTTATTATTGAAATTATTATATAAAATTAGTACATAAATAATAATTTTATGTATAGATACTATTTTTACCTAAATTCTGTAGATTAATTTTATTTATGTAGATTAACTTTAACTAAATTATATGGATTAATTCTATTTATATAGATTAATTTTACCTAAGGTATATCATTAATTCTGTTTATTTAACAAGTGTAGGGATTGCTTCAATTATATAGATTAATTTTGCTTATATTATATATATTAACTTAGTTTAGAGTTTAATTTTATTTGTTTATTTAGCAAGTGTAGGGATTAAATCAATAAAATTTATCTAGATAACTTAAGAAGTGTGGGGGCTTTTTCAGTGCTCAGGAAGAGGAGTCCTGGGCATTGTGAGATGCTGTAAAATCCTTTTTTTCTGGTATTTCAATGTAATTTCTCCCTTTACATCCTTGGGCTGTTTGAGTTCATGACTTGTATGGTGGGTGAATGCTGTCTGTGGTTTAAATTTCATTTTTTAATGCAGCATGGTATGGAATTATTGAAATAGAGCTGTTGATTCCAAGATGTGGGAGGAGAAGAACATTCCACGTTGTTTCCCAAGCGTGTCCTGGGGCTCCTGGGGCAGCTGCCAGCCCTGAAATGTGAATTTCAGCCCCCAGGATGAGCAGGGCAGGCACCTCCTGCTCACAGTCCTGAGGATTTTCATTTTCTTGTTGGGGTTTATGGGAAAACAAAACCCTCCATGGGTGGTGAATTCCTCCTTTGGGGTGTTGGAGAGTTCTGTGCCTGGAATGTCTGCAGTTCCACCTGGCAGGAGATCAGGGACACCAAGCAGAGCTTTCAAGGTGTGATTGTCCACTTATTTGTCTTTTTCACTAAATAGACCCGAACCAGAGTTTAAATCATTTATAAAATCTCTGAGGGGGCTCTCTGAGGCATGCCCTGCTGCCAGGGGGTATTTCCTGCTGGAATCCCCTTGGATCATCCCAACAAACCCTTTCTGTCTTTCAGGAGCTGAAGGAAAGTGGGGAGCTGCTGCCTGTGCTGAAGGGGGAGAATTGATGGGGAGGACATCAGTGGGAAGAGAAATGCCTGGAACAGCCTGGAACACTTGGAGATTCTCCTGGAGAAACAGACAACTGCACCCTGAGGAGCAGCAGGAGGGGAAGCAGACAGGAAATAAACACAAATGTTCTCTCTGGGAAAATGGTTTCACTGGGGACACAAAAAGGTCAATTAAAACTCAGTGCTCCAGGATTTGTGGTGTTGGGGTTTCATTATTTGCACCCTTGTCCACCCCAGAATTATTTCAGGTGAAATTGGAACTTGCTTTTTTTGGGCTCAGCTCTCATTAGGGGAATATTAATGGAGCACCATCTTTTCCTGCCCCCATTAATTGTTTCCATGGCTAATGAACAAGAAAAACACTTTGGGAGCCTTGAGCCAGCACAGCTTTAGGGAGTTATTAATGAGCTGCAGCTCTGGCCTCTGCAAACTCGTTACGTGGGAACACTAATTGCTAATTTGGGGTGCTCAGTCACAAATGTGGGGTTTTGGGAAGGTTTCAGTGGTTTTGGAGGTGCTGGTGAATCCTCATGTCTCAGGTTTCTGTGGTTGAGATGACCCCAGGTGTTAGAAAGTCTCTTTTTCCCAGCCCCATGACCAAAGGAAGAAGTTGAGATTTGTCAGTTCTGCTTTCCAAGGTTGTTTATTTTCTCTTACCTGTTCCATTCTCTCTCTGACCTGCTGAGGTCTGTCCAGCAGGTTGGGTTGTGGCACAGTCCCTGCCCTTGGGGTGGTGCTGGCATTTTATACTAAAAACTACCTGTACTTTATTTACCATAATTTTCCAATACCTATCACCCGTGTTAAGACAGTCTGTCTCCACTCTAAACCAATCCAGAAGTGCCAGCACCACAGCAGAGGATGGAGGACAAGGAGAAGGACAGGACACTCCCAGATTCCTCCATCTTGCCTCTTGAACCCCCTTCCAAAAACCCCATAATTCTATTTTTCCAGAATTCTACTTTTTCCACACCCTCAGGCTGATGTTACCTTTTTATACTGAGAACTATCTGTACTTTATTTACCATAATTTCCCAATACCTATCACCCATGTTAGACAGTCTGTCTCCACTCTAAACCAATCCAGAAGTGCCACCATCCCAGCAGAGGATGGAGGACAAGAAGGACAGGACACTCCCAGATTCCTCCATCTTGCCCCATTCTAAATCCCCAAAATTCTACTTTTTCACCCCGTGACACATTCACTGTCATTCTACTCAAACCCTTGTGGCTTGCAACTCCTCACACAAAGCTGGGAATTGTTTCCAAGGCTAAAATCAAAGGCACAAAAGGTGTTTGTGACTCTGTGCCAAGGTCTCTGAGCCCCTGCAGGGCCTGGAGTCCCCAGGGCAGCCAGAGGGATGTGCTGGGTCCCAGCTCAGGGATCCTCTCCTGGGCTGCTCCAGGGAAAAGCTCCTGCCCTGCTGCATCCAGGGCTTTCATTTGGGCTCAGTCCCTGTTCCAGCACCTGAGCCTGGGAAATCCCAAATCCCCAAATCCTGGCAGAAGCCTCTCCTTGCTGGCAGGGCCAGGACTGGCATTCCCAGGTGTGCCTGGAAAAAGCTCCAGGTGAGCTGCAACCTTCAGGCACAGCTTGGGAGGCTTGAGGAGCAGCTCTGGGGCTTTTTCCCTAAATCCTAAATATGATCCTGGTCTCAGAACTAAACCTAATCTGGTGTTAAGCTTATCCCAACCTGGAGAAGCAGGGAAGCAGGTCCTTCCATGTGTTACAGGATTCCTAGGGATGGATATTTAATTTTCTAGGATTAGTTTTAGTAATTGCTATCAAATATGTGTTATAACTTTAAACCCGATTTTAATTGCTTTAAAAAAAATCCTTGTCATGAAAACAAGCCTTAATTAATCCTCTTAAGTGAATTGCAAATGCATTCAGGTAGTTGTCAGTAGAAAGAAAATAATTTATTACAGCAAAACGTAGCACCCCTGTGGTGAAATAAGGAGTTAGAAGCTTTAATTAAATACTAAATACCAAATGCTATTTAGTTTTCCTTCAGAATTCAGTCTAGTGGAATTTATTTGGGGTTTATGGAGTCCTGTTAATGGATTTATAGGCGTGCAACAGAGCAGCAGGGAATGGCAGTTATTCCTGAGAATTTGTATTTTTATTTATTCCAGTATGGGATATTGGGAAGGAATTGTTCCCTGGCACAGGGTGCCCAGGGAAGCTGTGGGTGCCTTCTTTGTATTTCCTTCCTTATTCTGCAATATTTCCTTTGTTTGTCTCAACATTTCAGCTGGATTAATTTTTCCCTGCAATTTAATGTTGGGATATTAGGGAAAAAAACCCCAAATATTCCTAAGGAAGATGAAGAGAGGAACAGCCAGTGATTAAACCCTCTGTGCTACTAAATATATGAAATAACTTCACCTGGCAGATAGTTCTCACCTCTGTCACCTCCTCGGTGCTGGGACAAGAAATTCCTTCCAACCTCCCTGAAATATTCCAGGTTTGAAAGGGAAGTATCAATATCTGGGATTTAAATTAAAAATTAATCTGGCTGCATGTGAACATTGATTCAGGGCTTCTGCTGGGCCGAGGAGAAATTGGGGTTTATTCATGATTTAATTAGGGGGGTATTTCATGGGGATATTGGGGTTAATTCATGATTTTAATTCGGGGGGTATTTTATGAGTAAATTTGGGTTAGTTCATGACTTTAATTGGGGTATTTTATGGGTAAATTGGGGTTAATTCATGATTTTAATTAGGGGGTATTTCATGGGGAAATTGGGGTTCATGATTTTAATTAGGGATATTTCATGGGTAAACTGGGGTTAATTCATTATTTTAATTAGGGGGTATTTCATGGGAAAATTGGGGTTGGTTCATGATTTTAATTAGGGGGTATTTCATGGGGAAATTGGGTTAATTCATGATTTTAATTAGGGATATTTCATGGGGAAAACCAATCCCGGGGATTTTCCTGGCGGCGGCAGCACCGGGCATGGCCACGGGGCGGTGCTGGGCACCGCGGGCAGCGGGACAGAGGGAGAACGGGACAGAGGGACAGAGGGAAGGGATAATGGGATAACGGGACAGAGGGATAACAGGAGAGCGGGATAGGGGGATAGAAGGATAATGGGATAGAGGGAGAGCGGGATAGAAGGATAGAGAGATAACTGAGCGGGATAATGGGATACCGGGAGGGTGAGATAGAGAGTGGGACAGAGGGAGAGCGGAGCTGGGGACGCCACCCCGGGATAACGGGGATAACGGGGCTGGGGATGCTGCCGTGGGATAACGGGATTGGGAATGCTGCCCCGGTACAACGATCGAGTGGGATAATGGGATAACAAGGCTGGGAATGCTGCCCCGGGATAATGATAGAGTGGGATAATGGGATAACGGGGCTGGGGATGCTGCCCTGGGACAATGGGATAGTGGGATAACAGGGCTGGGAATGCTGTGTCGGGATAACGGGATAATGGGACTGGGGATGCTGCCCTGGGATAACGGGATGGCAGCAGGGCACAGAAGCAGAGCTGGGGCTGCCACAGGATAGGATGGCCCTGGGATAAGGGGAATAATGGGATACCGGGGCTGGGAATGCTGAAGGGGAGCTGGGATAAGGAGGGAAATCAGGCTGGGAATGCTCAGGGTGGGATAACAGGGAATAACGGGGCAGGGAATGCTGTGGGGTGGGATAATGGGGGAATAACGGGGCAGGGAATGCTGTGGGATGGGATAACAGGGAATAACGGAGCAGGGAATGCTGTGGGATGGGATAACAGGGAATAATGGGGCAGGGAATGCTGTGGGGTGGGTGGGATACAGGGACAAGAGGAGGGGCCACAGGGCTGGGGCTCCTTAACCCAACACCCCCCCATCTCACAGGGAGCTGTCCAACGTGGCTTTGTTAATTCATTTTAAACTTTCAATTTAAATTCATTGGTTGCTGTTCCCAAGGCAAACCTGGACTTTTCAGCCATTTCTCAGATCAAATGCTTGGGAATAATAGTAATAATAATAATAATAGTAATAATAATAATAATAATAGTAATAATATTAGTAATAAGAATAGTAGTAGTATAATGATGATGGCAATAGCAGCTGTGGTTGCTGCTCAGTCTGAGCGCCCCAGGGAGCAGCTCTGAGCCCCAGGGGTGCCCCAGGGGCCTCTGAAGGAAGGGCAGAGCTGAGGCTCTCCTGCCACTGGGTTGAACTGGGAGTGCTCCCTGGGCAGGCTGCAGCTGCCAGGAGGGCTCAGAGCCTCAGGGATTTGGGGCTCTGGCAGAACCAGCCTGGCATTTCTGCCTGCAGGGTCTGGGCTGGACCCTCCCTGCGTGCCTGGGCCTGGCACAGCCTGGCTGCCAGCTCTGCCCCAGGGCTGCTCAGACTCCTCCTGGACGTGGGTCCAGTGCTGCTCACAGTGCAGATCCTGGGGTGATTGTTAATGGCAACAGAACCCATGGATCCTGTGTGAGCCATCAGGGAATCCCAGGATGGTTTGGGTGGGAGGGACCCCAAACCCACCCATTCCCACCCTGCCATGGCAGGGACACCTCCCACTGTCCCAGGTGCTCCAGCCCCAATGTCCAGCCTGGCCTTGGGCACTGCCAGGGATCCAGGGGCAGCCACAGCTGCTCTGGGCACCTGTGCCAGGGCTGCCCACCCTGCCAGGGAACAATTCCCATTCCCAATCTCCCACCCAGCCCTGCCCCTGGCACTGGGAGCCATTCCCTGGGTCCTGCCCTCCCTTTTCCAAAGCCACGATGGAAGATCTGGTTTTCACCAGAAGCATCTGTGGACAGCAAAGCATGGTAGGAAAATACTTTTTTCTTTTTTTAACCCATAGCAATTATTATCCGCTGCTTTTCCTCCTTTTTTCCCGGGAATACGCCCGTGTGACACTAGATGGAGCCTTCTGTGCACGGGAGGATTCAGGAGCCGGGAGCAGCTCTGGCAGCTGCGCTCTCTGTAAATCCTGTCAGGCAAACAGGGGCGCTGTTCAGTGTGGAAAGCGTTTCCTGCACCTGCAGAGGGCAAAGCTCACCTGGATTGACTCAGACTCCCTGCTGCATCTGAACCCAGAGGCAGGACTGCACACGGCATTTTTAAAGGGAATTTTTAGGGCTCCTGCGGACCGAGGTGAGCTGGGAGGTCCCTTCCAACCCAAACCACTCTGGCATCCCATGGCTCTGAAGGATGTGGAGAGGCAGAGTTGTGCTGGTGGCTTTGGCAACACCCAGGGATGTACAGAGCCTCCTGTCCTGCAGATACCTGGCCGTTTGTGGCTGTTTTCCTTGGGAAAGTCCTTCCAAGTGGAGAATTATTGGATGTTGAGGCTTTGGTGGCTGTGCTGTGGTGGGGAGCACATCCCAGGGCTCTCCTTGCACACCAGAGCGGTGTCACCATTCTGAGCAGAGCCTGGGCCCCTGAGAGCCCCAAAAGCAGAGGATGGGATGTGTCAGGGGCAGTCAGCATGGCCCTGGGGAGGGCTGTGCCATCTCCATTGCCAATTCCACAGCGAGTGTGAACAGCCAGGACACTGCTGGCACCCAGAACGATGGGAGGGTCATGAGAAAAGGCAATTATCAAACACATTTGGGGCAAAGTACCTTTGTTTTTAGTGAGGATGAGAAGTGAGAGGGGAGGCCTTGTAGGAAGCTCTGGGAGAGGATGCAGGGGCTGGTGGAGGGGAGATCCCCTGTCCCAAGGTTCTCAAACTGCAGAAATGGATCTGCCCCATCCCTGGAAGGGTCCAGGCCAGGCTGGAGGGGCTTGGAACAACCTGGGGTAATGGAAACTGGGAGAGGGGTGGATTTGATAGAACCACTTCACTCTGGTCTCTTCACTGGGAGAACAGAAAGTGAATTCAGTCCTTGAAGAGACCTCCAGGATCATGGAGCCCAGCCCAGCCCCGGCATCCAACTCAACCCTGGCACCCAGAGCCACATCCAGGCTTTGTTAAACACACCCAGGGATGGGGAGTGTGCCACCTCCCTGGGCAGAGCATTCCAGTGTGGGAATGCTAATTATTAGAAGTTGGAAAAGTACTGTGTTTAGCCTTCTGATCTGAGCCTTTGCACCTGCGAAAATACTGTGTCCTTAAACATCTCTAAATGTGATAACAAAGAGTCAGAGAGACGTGGGAAAGTAAAATACAAAACTGAAAGAATGAAGAAAAGTTGATGTTTAGCTTAACGAATAGAATGCTCAAGTTACAAAATATACATGAACTTATTAACACTATTATAGAAGTATGTAACCTGATCAATAAATTAGAGACCAATGATCATCAACCCCTAAGATGTGCACGTTTCCCCTTCGCCTCCTCAAATAGTAACTCCATTCCTTAAATGGAGTTTTTCCTTAAATAGTGTATTTCTCCTTAAATAGTGACCTTTCTTTTAACATTCCAGAACTTTATCACCCTGTGAGAGGATCCCCAGGGCTGGCACAGGGATCCCCTATGCCCTGAACTGCTCCTGGTGCTGCCCCAGCCCTGCCCGGGGTGGCACAGCCAGCTCAGGAATTCATCCTCGTTAAATTCCTTGTTAAATTCCTTGATAAATTCCTCCAGGGATTTATCCTTGTTCTAAAAGCTCTGTCCCTGGTTCTGCTGGGGGTACAGGGTGTGTGTCCAGCCCTGGGAATGTCTGCACAGGGAACAGGGAATGGAGCTGGAGCTGGAGCAGCCTCGGGCTCCATTAGGGAGAGACCTTCTCCAGCCACCCCCTTTTGGCAATTTTGGGATCTGTTCCTGCTGCTCAGGCTGTGTTTGCAGTCCTTTGTGCCCGGGGAGGGTTGGGGTGCCCATCCCTGGAGGTGCCCAAGGAATTCCTGGAGGTGGCACTCGGGGCTCTGGGCCGGGACACGGTGAGATCAGGCACAGCTGGGACTGGAGTTGTTTTCCAGCCTGAATGATCCTGGGATTCCGTGGCTCTGTGGCAGCTGGGTACCTGAGCAGACCTCATTAACTTCAGATCAAATGCAACACAAATTCATGCCCTGAAATGGTAATTTTCAAAACATGTTTTGTGTTAAAAGGGGTCTTTCTTCTCCTCCCGCTCCACTTTCATCCGGAATTCATTTCCAGTCTCTCTGCAACCAGCTCCTGTGTTTCAGGAAACCTTCCCGAATTCCTGAGCTCAAACACCATTTGAAAACCTCATTTGAATTTTTAAACAGCTTTGCCTGCCCCCAATGGTTTTTGCCAAATGAAAGAGCTGCACCTGAAAGGTTGTTCCCAGCTCCAGGAAGAGCTGGGTGTGCTGTGGGAGCAGCTGGGATGCTGAGGGAGAGCAGGGGCAGAGGAGCAGCACAAAGGGAGGGGAGGATGTGGCTTCCCATCACTGAAACCTTCATCTTCAGAGCACAAATAAACCACAACAGCCCTCTGGGAACAGCAAAGTGTGGAGCAGGAACATGAGGCTGGAACGCAGGGTCCTGGTTCCCTCTGCTCTGCTCAGGTCTGGGGTTAAATCAGGATTCATGCCAGAGCTCAGAGCCGTGGCAGGACCTTGGTTACCTTGGGCTTTCCAGGGTGTACAGGGGAATGGCTTCAAAGTGAGCAGGTTTAGGTGGGAATTGGGAATTGGGAATTGTGCCCAGAGCAGCTGGGGCTGCCCCTGGATCCCTGGCAGTGCCCAGGGCCAGGCTGGACACTGGGGCTGGAGCACCTGGGAGGTGTCCCTGCCATGGGATGCATTTTAAGGTCCCTTCCCACCCAAAGCAGGCTGGAGTTCTATGAAAGCTGCTTGATATCTCAGGACAAAAGGAGTTAGAATTGTGGAATTTTTAAGGCTGGAAATACCAAATTAGAACAATCAAATCCCCCCAGCAAACGCTGCTCTGCACTGTTTGTTTCCCCCCCCTGAGGAATGGGGAGCTGGATGTCACCAACCCAGCCCCTGGCTGAGGTCCTGTGGGGTGAGCTGACCTTGCACAGCCAGGAGGGCTCCCAGCTGGGGCAGGGGATTTAATTCAGGTTTTCGATGATTTAAAATGACTAAAAGAGTTTGCTGCACTGTCGGGATCATGAGCTTGTCACAGTGAACCCGAGAAAAGTTCAAAAGTTTCTTTGCCCAGCCCAGCCCTTGAGTAAAGAGTCAGGGTGCTTCATTTCTTGCTCTCAAGGTTGTTTATTTTATCTTATCTATAAAAAATTTTCTCCTGCCCTGCTGAGGTCCATCCAGCAGGACAGTTCCAGGCACTCTGCCTGCCTTTGGGGCAATGTTATGTCTTTATACTAAAAACTACCTGTACAATATTTACAATTACTTCCCAATACCCATCACCTGTGTTAGACAGTGAGCTTCTACTCTAAACCAATCCAAAAGTGCCACCATCACAGCAGAAGATGGAGGCCAAGAAGAAGAAGGAGAAAGGCTGGACACACCCAGTTCCTTCCATCTTGCCTCCTGAACCCCCATACCAAAAACCCCAAAATCCACTTTTTCACCCCGTGATAACTTCACTGTTATTCTACTTAAACTGTTGTGGCTTGCTGATCTTCATGCAAGGTTGGTAATTTGCTCCACAGGTCATAATCAAGCCCACAGGGGCATTTTGGGCTCTGTGCCAGGGTCTCTGAGCCCCTGGCAGGGTCTGGGCTGCTCAGGACAGCCAGAGGGATGTGCTGGCCCCTGACAGTCCTTCCCAGAGCAGCTGGGAAGTGATTCCAGCGTGGAGCTGGTGCAGGAGCAGGGCCGAGCCTGCCTGCGTGGGAGATGTCAGGGCTTTGGCCAAGCACAGCAAAAGTGGCAGAAAATGACAAAAATGCCCTGGTGGCCCGTGTTCCGGAGGCTCAGGAAATGAGCGGCTGAAGGAAACACAATTTCAGTCCTCGGAGCTGGCTGCTGGCCCTGAGCTTTTCCTGTAAATGGGATTTTACTGCTGGGGGCAGAGGAATGCTGGGTTTGGTGCTGAAAGCTCGTTAAGGTCTGATGTTAAACAATTAATGCTCCGAGGGACAAATTGGCTGATGGAGCAGGCCTGGCTGTGGCCAGAGGAAAATCCAATATCCTGGGGAATTACAGGGCTGGCAATCAGCCTGGAGCCTGCGGGGGCTCAGGGCTGTGCATTCCCAGGACCCAGGGCTTTTCCTGGGGCATTTCCTCCTGGAAAGGCCCTTCCAGCCCTGGCACAGCATTTCCCTGCTTCCCTCAGGAAGCCAAGCTGGCTTTAGGCTGTCTCTGGCTCATTTCCCCCTTCTAGGGGCACTATTCTAAGTTCCAGTGTCGCAGACATCTTTTCACTAAAAATCTTTTCTTGGGATTTTTCTCCCTTCTGAGGAGCTGAGGCCTCAGAAACAAAAGGTAAACAACAGTTATCTGCTGCTGTGGAATGGATCCCTGATTGGTTTGGTGTAGATGTTTAGATTTGCTGACCACTCATGGCAGGGCTGGCTCTCGCTCTCTGCCTGAGACAAATCTTTGTTGTTCATTCTTTTCTATTCCATTCTTAACTTAGCTTAGCCTTCTGAAGAAACCTTTTCCCTTCTAATTTCTTTTCAGTATAGTCTTAATGTAACATATATCATAAAATAATAAATCAAGCTTTCTGATCATAGAGTCGGCATTCTTGTCTCTCCTTCATCCTGAAAACCCCTGTGACCACAGTCACATTCCAGCATCCCCCAACCTTTTCCCTCCCGGGAGCTCTGCAAAACCCCAATTTTTATCTCTGGATAAGATTTCCAGCTGGAAGGGGCTCTGAGCAGGCTGGGCTGGGCTGGGTGCTGAGAGGGAAAGCTCATTTTTCCAGGAGGGTTTCTCTGTGCTCTCCCAGATGAGGACACAGGATTTCCCAGGGGATGGAGTGCAGGGCTCCCCTGCCAGGGGGATTTAGGGAGGAATTGTTCCCCACCTGGCACAGGGTGCCTTGCACTCTGATTTTTTAATATTTTCTAATATTCTGATGTTTACATTCTTATAACAAACTTTCTCACACACTTTCTGTAAATAACTCATTGTTTTGCATTCTTTTATGGAAGAAATTTGATGGACTGTTGGTTTGTGCAGTGTCATTGGAGAGGTGGCACTGCCACCCTCCAACCCACTGTCACTTTTGGAAATCTAGAAGTGCTGGAGTCAGAAATTAAAAAGTCTCTTTTTACCTTGAAAAAGCAGCGTCTCCACGTGGTGTTATCTCATGTCCTACAGCGACAGGTGCCCACAAATAAAGAAGATTTTCCTGGGCACCCCTCTCCCCCTGGCTCCCGGCAGTTCCCTGCCCTCTCCAGGGTGCCCAGCCCAAATTCAGTTTGTGAATTTGTGAATTTGTGAATTTGTGCATTTGTGCATTTGTGAATTTGTGCATTTGTGCATTTGTGGTTTTGTGCATTTGTGCATTTGTGCATTTGTGAATTTGTGTTCATGGCTCAGCAGGGCCTGGCTCTGAGCCCCCCCAGCTCCTGGCAGGTCCTGGCACCTCCAGCTGCAGCCCTGGATGCATTTCTGGAATCCAATCCTCACAGGCTGAAGGGAAGATACACTGAAACTGTCAGCCCAGTTTTTAATTCCTTTTTTTTTTTCCCCCCCCCCTCCTGTGGACATGCCACAAAGCTCATTTATGGGATCAGCCTGATCTGGGAGAGTCTGCTTTAAATATTTCAGTTTCCATTTTATCACCTGCAGCTCCAATCAGGCTTTGCACGGTGCCGAGTCTGATCACAAATAATTTTTTTTTGCTACCAGACATCTTTAGTCCCAAAAAAATGACTTTGAGAAAATGAGCAGTGATGCATTAAAATGCATTTTACAGAGAAATTATCTTTATATGCTTTGTCTTTTTTTTTTATTATTTTGGTAAAAAATATAGCTGCTGCAAAATCACAAAAATACAAAAAAAAAATCTGGTACACTTGGAAAAAGGATTTGCAAATATCCCCATGAATGTCCTGGAATCATGAATGGATTTAATAACCACACATTGATGAGGGCACGCTGCAGATCCTGATTAATTATTAACGTGTTTACAACAATTTTGCAAATAAGGAGCTAATCACTGCAATTATGTGTTTTCCAAGTGGGCAGGGCTGCGCTCCCAGGCAGGCCTGGAAAACTCCCTGGCCAGGGCTCTGCTTCCCAGGCTGCTGTTTATTTTTGTGGGCCATTGATTTCCTGCCAGGATGGAGTGGATTTAATTTTAACTGATAGCCCAGTGGTTCGTTCTGGCTGTAAATTCTTGGCGAGCCTCCTGTCTGCAGCATTCCAGTCCCTGGCCAGGGAGGGGATTCCCTGCAAACACCTGGGCAGGTGAGCAGGGAAAGGGAAACCCTTCCTGCGGGATTGCTGCAGAGCTGGGCTGCTGCAGGGCAAAGGCAAGCTCCAATGATGGATAAACAGAGACACAAATCCTGCTGGAAATCAGGAAGGAGCACAGGCAGAGCTGGACTGCTCGCCTTTTAAACTCCTTTTTTTCGTCCTGCAGGCCACAGTCAGCCCAGCACTGCAGAAGGGTTTGGGATGGAAGGAACCTCCAAGAGCATCTCACCCTGGGACACCTTCCAGGAGGGGCTGGGGTCTGCCCCACGGGGAATATCCCAGAAAATCTGGGCACATCCTGTGCCAGCTGCACCCACTGACCCAACCTGGCCCAGGCTGGGAGCTGCTGCTTCTGGTCTGGTGATGGAAAATGCTGAGGGAATGGTGATTTTCTGTCCTGGCCATGGAAGTGATGAGGGATTGGTGATTTTCTGTCCTATCCTGGCTATGGAAGTGCTGAGGGAAGGGAGATTTTCTGTCCTGGATGTTCAAATGCTGAGGGATTGGTGATTTTCTGTCCTGGATGTTCAAATGCTGAGGGAAGGGAGATTTTCTGTCCTGGCCATGGAAATGCTGAGGGATTGGTGATTTTCTGTCCTGGGTATGAAGTGGTGAGGGATTGGTGATTTTCTGTCCTATCCTGGCTATGGAAGTGCTGAGGGAAGGGAGATTTTCTGTCCTGGATGTTCAAATGCTGAGGGATTGGTGATTTTCTGTCCTGGCCATGGGAGTGCTGAGGGAATGGAGATTTTCTGTCCTATCCTGGCTATGGAAGTGCTGAGGGAATGGTGATTTTTTTGTCCTGGGTATGAAGTTCTAAGGGAATGGTGATTTTCTGTCTTGGTTGTACAAGTGCTGAGGCAATGGTGATTTTCTGTCCTGTCCTGTGTAAGAAGTTCTAAGGGAATGGTGATTTTCTGTCCTGGACATGGAAATGCTGAGGGAATGGGGATTTTCTGTCCTGGACATGGAAGTTCTAAAGGAATGGTGATTTTCTGTCCTGGGTATGAAGCGCTGAGGGAATGGTGATTTTCTGTCCTCTGTGCATGTGTTGTATGAAGTTTGTTGGGATTTTGGGGGGATTTCTGGGGAGATGTTAAATCCTGAGCAGCCTTTTCCATTAGACACCCCATGCTGACCCCAAACCCCCTCTGCCCACCCCTGGAATGTGCAGAAATCCCACCAAGCTCTGATGCCAACACCCCGATCCCTCACTAACAGGATTATTGCCAAGCACACAGGCAGCACAATGAGCTGTGTGTTGTAATGCCTGATTAGAGGCTGGATTTAGGGCTGGAGCAGCATTAATGCATGGCTACAATGGAACTGGGTTAATAACAATCAACTGATTAATGTCGTACAGCTCTGGCAGCCCGAGGAGAGCAGCCTGGGCTGATTAGCAGGGATGCAAATGAGCACAGGAGGCTGAGACAGGGCTGCAGGGATCTGGGTGGTCAGGGAGCCAAAACAGGGGTAAGAGCCTGAAGGACGGATGCAGGACTCCAGGTGTCTCTCCAAAATGCAGTTTATTGCATACAAAATGCAGTTTATTGTATAGAAAATGCAGTTTATTGTATAGAAAATGCAGTTTATTGCATACAAAATGCAGCTTGTTGCTTACAGAATGCAGTTTATTTTGTACAGAATGCAGTTTATTGTGTACAAAATGCAGTTTATTCCATCCAAGATGTCACAGCAGTCCAGGGTTGTGGGTGACAGAGCTGTGCCCACAGCTGTCAGCTCCAGCTGCAGGCAGGCCTGGAGACCCTTTGGTTTTGGTTACAATGCATTATTTACTTTTCTTTGGGTTACATTGCATTCTGTACTTTTCTTTGCCGAGCATCTCAATACAGCAGAACCAATCTATACCTTAACTGTTATCTCTAGCCCATCATAACTACTGTAATTACCATATTCATGTCACTGTTCTCCAATCCCTCAAAGTCAGTCCATTACAGTTTAAGCTGGAAGTTGTTTTTCAGTTTTCTTGCAGTGGAAAATTCTGAGACCTTTTTTCTACTTGCCACATTGGCAGGCTTGTTTGCCTGTGCTCTCTTCCTGCTTGGTAAAAACATCTTCTTGTTTGGGCTGGGTTTATCCTTTGCTCTAAGCCATAAAAACCCCTTCTAACTAACACACCTTTGCCTACTTGGTTATCCAGTGAGACTGGCTCAGCAATTCTTTTCTTCTATATCAAAACTTGCTTCCATCTCTATTCCTTCATCAGACTCTACATTTAGAAGTCTTTCTGCCAAGCACACACATCTGTGAGACTTTGTCAAACTCTGATCCTTCCCAGCAGAGGGGTGTGCAGAGGGCAGCTGGGGAGGGAGCCAGTGACCCTCAGGGTGTTTGTGGTGCTGCTCTGGGGGAATGTTCCCGAGGGAAGGAGCCAGGAGGTGTCAGAAGCACAGAACCATGGAATTCCTGCAGACCTGGAGTGCTGCAGGGTGAAGGAACCCTGGGGAGGAACTCAAATGATGGATAAATAGAGACACAAATCCTGCTGTAGAAAAGGAAGGAGCACAGGCAGAGCTGGGTTGCTCACATTTTAAACTCCTTTTTTTTTGGTCCTGCAGGCCACAGAGCCCCAGAAGGGTTTGGGATGGAAGGAACCTCCAAGGGCATCTCATCCCACACCCTGGGCCACCTTCCAGGAGGGGCTGGAAAAGTCCCACAGTGAGGCTGGAAAAGCCCTCCAGGATCATCCAGTCCCAGCTGTGCCCATCCCTGTCACTGTAGGACACCAAAGAACACAAGCACACACTGCTGCTCTCAGGGTGAGGAAAAAAGGGAAGTTTATTTTCTGACTCCAACGTTTATAGTTTTCCAAGAGTGACAGTGGATTGGAGGGTGGCACTGCACAAACCAACAGTCCATCAAATCTCTCCTCCTCCATAAAGGAATACAGAACAATGAGTTATTTACAGAAAGTGTGTGGAAAGTTTGTTACAAGAATGTCAACATCAGAAGGCTTAGAAAATCTTAAAAAACCAGGGTGACACATCCCCACCTTGTCCCCAGGACAGAGCCCTGAGTGCCACCTCCAGGGGTTCCCTGGGCAGCTCCTTCCAGTGTTTAAGGATCCTTTCCATGAAGAAATCCTCCCATCAGGGCAGGTTTAGGTTGGATTTTAGGGCAGATTCCTTCATGGGAAGGGTTGGATGTCCCTGTCCCTGTGGGGATTTCCAAGCCCTGTAAATGTGGGACACAGGCTGGTGGTGGCCTAGGCAGGAATGGTTCTATCATATCCCATGGTGAATAAACTCCCTGAAATGCACTTTTCTAAAGCACGAGGGAAGGAAAGTTCTCAGCTACAATGGCACAATCACAACTTTATGAGACAGAGGAATAAAAGGTGGATGTGACAAGGCTGAACCTGCAATAATAAGTGAACAACAAAGCAGAGGGAATAAAAGAAAGGAGAGACTTAAAAGGAGTGCACGGGGTTTAAAACTCTAAATAGAGCAGCAGAAGTTAAATTGCCACAGCAAACAGAGCTCCCAGCACCCGTGGGGAGCATGAAAAAAGAGTCAGCTTGTGCCTGGATGGGGGATTGGGGAGGGGAATAACCAGTTTGTGGCTGTTCTCCAAAGCTGGAGGTGTTACAGTGGGGAAGGAGTGAGCCCCTGTGCAGCTGAGGGGTGGCAGGAGATGTGGCTGTGCTGCTGATTTGTTTGGGGTGATCTCCGTGCTCCCCTCGACCTCCCAGGCTGTGGTTTGAGCACAGCCAGGCTGATTTCTCATTTCTCCTGTCACTTCCTATCTTTGAAGGCATTACAGCAAAATTTGAGCAAGCTATTTTTAGTCAGGCTTGAAAGCACCTATTTTATTTTTTTTTTCCCAGGCCGGATTCTTGAGGGGCAGCTTTGATTCTGCTTCCTTTTGTTCCTGCTCTCAGCTCTGGCTGCCTTGAAGTGCAGCTTTCCTTTGGCCAGCAGGCTCCCCAGGGCAGGGACCCAGCCCCTGCACCCCTGGCAGCCCAAGGTGAGATCCAAAGCTGCTTTTCACCTTGCAGGAGCAGCCAAAGGCAAGAATTTGGTTTCAGCTGCAGGGAAAACGCTGGAACAAAGGACAGGCTGTGTCTGAAAAGGGAAATATCAGGAAATAATCCCCATCTCATCAGTCCTGATGCCAACAGGGGTGCTGGAATTGTCACTGAGCTGAGCAGTTTCACCTCTGGCTTTTGGAGGCCTGAGCTCATCTCCTCTGCTTGGGCTCACCCTGGTGTGGGTGGGTGAATAAATCTGAGAAGTCAGTGCCAGCCTTGCCCTGTGCTGTGAACTGGCACCACTGGGGCTCCAAAGGGGTCTCCTGTCCCAGGGCTTGGCCCCACCCTGCTGGGATTTCAGCTCTTTCTCTTTTCCATTTCCTCCCCGTCCTTCCTCCTGAGCTGGAGGGACCCCTACCAAGGGCTCTCTTGGTATTGCCAATCATTAGAAGACAGGAAAATTAAATTAAATGTCTCTAAACTGAATGTGGCTTTGTTTCATGGCTTAAACTTCCTCCTCCTGCCCACCCTCATCAACACTGAGGTCTCTGCAGTTCTCTCCTCCTCACTGAACCCCTCCAGTGCTCTTTGGTTTCTCATCTCTCCATCCATTTCCCCTCTCCAGGGCTCCTGTAACCGGATCCAGGGCCCCACCAGCAGTGCTCTGTCTCCCTCCCTTGCCCTGAGAGCAGCAGATCTGATTTTGGAGCTGATGAGCAGTTTCTCACTTGGAGGGAGGATGGATGGTGGGCACAAACCAGATTATCCAAGGGAGCTCTGATCAGAGGGCTGAGGAAGGGGGAATTTCTCATTTGGGGAGGGGAACATGGAGCAGGCCTGGTGGAGGAGTGTGGAAACCCCAGGAATATTGCAACTAGAGCTGCCCATGGCTTTCCCCTGCAGGGTTTGCTTGGAGCAGCAGGGATTCGCTCTGGGAATGCTGCTGGCCAGGGAGAGGAACCTCATTTGCCTCAAAGTCCCAGAGATTCAATTCCAGCTGTATTTACGTCTCACTCCTGCTCAGGAGGACTGAGCCCTCTCCTTCCCAGGGCACACAAACCCCCTCATGCTCTGCTTTACTTGCTTTTAATTTCTAGGGGAGAACGAGGCTGCCCTTGTGCTGAGGGGAGCTGCAGCTCCTGAGATCCAGGCACGTCCCTGGGACAGAAACCCTGAGACAAAAACCCTGAGACAAAAACCCTTGGATGCCTGAGACAAAAACACTGAGACAAAAATCCTGGGATCCCTGGGACCAAAACACTGGAATGCCTGAGATAGAAACCCTGAGACAAAAACCTTGGGATCCCTGGGACAAAAACCCTTGGATGCCTGAGACAAAAACCCTGGGATCCCCGAGACAAAAACCCTGGAACCCATGAGACAAAAATCCTGGGACAGAAACCCTGGGATCCCTGGGACAAAAACCCTGAGACAAAACCCCTGAAATTCCTGAGACAAAAACCCTGGAATCCCTGAGACAGAAACCCCGAGACAAAACCAGAATGAGAACATTCATTTCCAGAGTAGCAGGGGTTTGCTCCTTCCTGATGTCAGAGCCATCCTGGAGCACTAAAAATCTCATTTCTTTCCCTTTTGGAAGGTTTGGATGCAAATTAAGAAAAGTTGAGGCTGGAATTTGCAGCTGGGATGGCAGCAATAATGCCACGTGCCCTGCCCTGTGCTGAATGTATTGCTGGGACATCTGGGGCTCACCAGGGCAGCTCAGGACAAATCCCTCCATTCCCACCTGGAATGACTGCAGACATAATTTGATTAGAAAATGGGGAACAATTACTGCTTGGGAAAACCAAGGGAAATTGGAGAAATGCATCAATATTCCAAACCACAGCTTCTTTAAATGCAAAACCCAAATTCCCAGGTGTGGCATTTAAATCCATTTCCTGTGGTGGAACTGCAGCCTGGAGAAATGTTGGCATCAATTCTGGTTTGCGGACTTGGTGACGGAATAGAAAATTCAGGAAATTCCTTTAACACCAGGAGGAAATTTGGATTTTTCCTGTGCTTAACTCCTGCTGCTCTGCGCCTGGAAATGGGTGGGATGGTACCAAACCCTTGGATGTAAACGAAATTAACCATAATTGGATGTTCTTTCATCTTAAAGTGGATAAAACTGCAGGGAGAACTTTGAGGGCATTTCTGTGGCACAACCAACAGCTCAGGGCTCTGAGATATTCCAAATTTCCCTTTTAGAGGGAGCTGAGAGTTCTCCTCCTCCCTTCAGCCTGGGTGCTGGGAAGGAGGAGGAATAAGGGCTGAACTTGCTGTCAACCCTCTTAAAAGCTTTTTATTGCAGCTGGAATGTGTGATAATGGCCCCCAGAACCATCATTACAGTTAATTAAAGGTCTGTTTCTTTTTTCTGATGTGAGGGGTTTATTTTCTGCCGTTGATAACACAGCAATAAAACCTTGCTTTAGGCAAAATCTTGGTAGGCAAGGTCACAATTTAGAAGTAATTTGGAAATTGAAAGGAAAACCAGAAAGCAGCATCTGGTTCCTGTTATTTCTGAGTTGTGGAAGTCCAGAGGGAATGATTTAGAGTTAAAAGGGGAGGAAAAGAGGAACATCAGAGTCTGTGCACTGAGGGGATGGTCATGGGGAAGGGGTGAAAGGAGGACAGGGAATTTGGAGTAAACATCTACTTAAACATGAAAATTTGTCAGATCCTGGTTTAATTTGGGTTGGAAAGGCAGAGACTCCTTTCAGAGACAGGAAAAAGTCAGGATGGAGGCACAGAAATAGCAGGATTTTATTTCTTTTGTGTATTGGATGTAAATTGGAGATTTGCATCTGCTGGCAGTGGGGCTGGGGTGTTTTGGGGAGCTGCCCCATCCCAGAATTTGCTGTAGAGGGTGAATCCCTTCAGTGCTTGGAACCAGCTGGGATTCTCTAAGGATCTGTGGCTCAGAAATCCAGGGATGCACATGGAGAACGTGTGGAATCTCCATCCCTGGAACATCCCTGAGCTGGGGGGACCTGGGGAACTCAACCTCTCCCTGAATATTCAACCCAGATTGTGCCTTTTAACTTTATGAGTCAAACAACATTGCTGCACTTTCATTCCAGGGCCAGCTGAGAAGCAGCAGGAGCTCAACTGGTCAAAAAAAAGTCATTTCCTGAGATAAGAAATGTAAAATAAGTGCCAGTGGTGGAGATTTAATTGCTGCAAATCTGTTGAGTGGGAGCTGAGCTTTCTGTTCTCCAAAACAATCACGTCCAGCTTCCAGCCAGCACAGCTGTGCTTCAGATGCCTTCAAGTTCTGTAGTAAATTTGTTGTGGATATGTTAATTAAGAGGTTAATTATGGTCGAGATGTTCTGGTCCTCAGGTGTGCTGCTGCTGGTGTGGGGTGTAAATGCTCCCCACCCCAAAACCAGGGGAAAACGGGGAGGCCCTGGCAGATTATCCAGGGAAGCTGTGGCTGTCCCTGGATCCCTGGCAGTGCCCAAGGCCAGGCTGGACACTGGGACACCCTGGGACAGTGGGAGGTGTCCCTGCCATGGCAGGGTGGGAATGGGTGGGTTTGGGGTCCCTTCCAACCCACACCACCCTGGGATTCTCTGATTTTATGACAGGACATCAGATTTTATGAGGAGGACTCTCGGGTTTTGGTTGTTAATTGCAGCCCCGAGATGTGCAGGGTGTCTCTGCTTCGGCCCACGTGGCTGAAGAACGAGTCTGGACTCTTCACTTTTTGGTCTTGAGGTTGTTTATCCATTCTTATCTATAAAATTTTCCTCCTGCCCAGCCAAGGTCTGCTCAGCAGGGCAGCCACAGGCACTCTTTGTGTTGTCCTTTTATACTACAAACTACGTATATCATGTTTACACTTAATTCCCAGTACCTATCACCCATGTTAGACAGTGCACTTCTACTCTAAACCAACCCCAAAGTGCCAGCATCACTGCAGAACATGGAGAACAAGAAGAAGAAGAAGAAGAAAGGCTGGAGATGCCCAAGTTCCTCCATCTTGTCCCCAGAGCCCCCATACCAAAAATCCTAAAATCTACATTTTCACCCTGTGATCATTTTGTTATTACACCATTCAAACCTGTGTGGCTCTCAGGTCCTCATACAAAGCTGGCAACTTGCTCCAGGGGTCACAATCAATCCCCAGGTG
>CM077469.1:34002581-34044563 GCA_039654755.1 Calcarius lapponicus | reverse complement strand
ACCAGCCTGGCATTTCTGCCTGCAGGGTCTGGGCTGGACCCTCCCTGCGTGCCTGGGCCTGGCACAGCCTGGCTGCCAGCTCTGCCCCAGGGCTGCTCAGAGTCCTCCTGGACGTGGCTCCAGTGCAGATCCTGGGGTGATTGTTAATGGCAACAGAACCCATGGATCGTGTGTGAGCCATCAGGGAATCCCAGGATGGTTTGGGTGGGAGGGACCCCAAACCCACCCATTCCCACCCTGCCATGGCAGGGACACCTCCCACTGTCCCAGGTGCTCCAGCCCCAGTGTCCAGCCTGGCCTTGGGCACTGCCAGGGATCCAGGGGCAGCCCCAGCTGCTCTGGGCACCTGTGCCAGGGCTGCCCACCCTGCCAGGGAACAATTCCCAATTCCCAATCTCCCATCCATCCCTGCCAGGGAACAATTCCCAATTCCCAATCTCCCATCCATCCCTGCCCTCTGGCACTGGGAGCCATTCCCTGGGTCCTGGCCCTCCCTTTTCCAAAGCCACGATGGAAGATCTGGTTTTCACCAGAAGCATCTGTGGACAGCAAAGCATGGTAGGAAAATCCTTTTTTCTTTTTTTAACACATAGCAATTATTATCCGCTGCTTTTCCTCTTTTTTTCCCGGGAATACGCCCGTGTGACACTAGATGGAGCCTTCTGTGCACGGGAGGATTCGGGAGCCGGGAGCAGCTCTGGCTCTCTGTAAATCCCGTCAGCGCCATCGCCGCTGCAAACAGGGGCGCTGTTCAGGGTGGAAAGGATTTCCTGCACCTGCAGAGGGCAAAGCTCACCTGGATTGACTCAGACTCCCTGCTGCATCTGAACCCAGAGGCAGGGCTGCACACGGCATTTTTAAAGGGAATTTTTAGGGCTCCTGCGGACCGAGGTGAGCTGGGAGGTCCCTTCCAACCCAAACCACTCTGGCATCCCATGGCTCTGAAGGATGTGGAGAGGCAGAGTTGTGCTGGTGGCTTTGGCAACACCCAGGGATGTACAGAGCCTCCTGTCCTGCAGATACCTGGCTGTTTGTAGCTTTTTGACTTGGGAAAGTCCTTCCAAGTGGAGAATTATTGGATGTTGTGGCTTTGGCAACACCCAGGGATGTGCAGAGCATCCTGTCCTGCAGATACCTGGCTGTTTGTGGCTGTTTTCCTTGGGAAAGTCCTTCCAAGTGGAGAATTATTGGATGTTGTGGCTTTGGTGGCCGTGCTGTGGTGGGGAGCACATCCCAGGGCTCTCCTTGCACACCAGAGCGGTGTCACCAGAGCGGTGTCACCATTCCGAGCAGAGCCTGGGCCCCTGAGAGCCCCAAAAGCAGAGGATGGGATGTGTCAGGGGTGGTGGAGCTGCAGCGTGGCCCTGGGGCGGGCTGTGCCATCTCCATTGCCAATTCCACAGCGAGTGTGAACAGCCTGGACACTGCTGGCACCCAGAACGATGGGAGGGTCATGAGAAGAGGCAATTATCAAACACATTTGGGGCATAGCACCCTTGTTTTTAGTGAGGATGAGAAGTGAGAGGGGAGGCCTTGCAGGAAGCTCTGGGAGAGGATGTAGGGGCTGGTGGAGGGGAGATCCCCTGCCCCAAGGTTCTCAAACTGCAGAAATGGATCTGCCCCATCCCTGGAAGGGTCCCAGGCCAGGCTGGAGGGGCTTGGAACAACCTGGGGTAATGGAAACTGGGAGAGGGGTGGATTTGACAGAACCACTTCACTCTGGTCTCTTCACTGGGAGAACAGAAAGTGAATTCAGTCCTTGAAGAGACCTCCAGGATCATGGAGTCCAGCCCAGCCCCGGCATCCAACTCAACCCTGGCACCCAGAGCCACATCCAGGCTTTGTTAAACACACCCAGGGATGGGGAGTGTGCTACCTCCCTGGGCAGAGCATTCCAGAACTTTATCACCCTGTGAGAGGATCCCCAGGGCTGGCACAGGTATCCCCTATGCCCTGAACTGCTCCTGGTTCTGCCCCAGCCCTGCCTGGGGTGGCACAGCCAGCTCAGGAATTCATCCTCGTTAAATTCCTTGTTAAATTCCTTGATAAATTCCTCCAGGGATTTAACCTTGTTCTAAAAGCTCTGTCCCTGGTTCTGCTGGGGGTACAGGGTGTGTGTCCAGCCCTGGGAATGTCTGCCCAGGGAACAGGGAATGGAGCTGGAGCAGCCTCGGGCTCCATTAGGGAGAGACCCTCTCCAGCCACCCCCTTTTGGCAATTTTGGGATCTGTTCCTGCTGCTCAGGCTGTGTTTGCTGTCCTTTGTGCCCGGGGAGGGTTGGGGTGCCCATCCCTGGAGGTGCCCAAGGGATTCCTGGAGGTGGCACTCGGGGCTGGGACACGGTGAGATCAGGCACAGCTGGGACTGGAGTTGTTTTCCAGCCTGAACGATCCTGGGATTCCGTGGCTCTGTGGCAGCTGGGTACCTGAGCAGACCTCATTAACTTCAGATCAAATGCAACACAAATTCATGCCCTGAAATGGTAATTTTCAAAACATGTTTTGTGTTAAAAGGGGTCTTTTTTCTCCTCCCGCTCCGCTTTCATCCGGAATTCATTTCCAGTCTCTCTGCAACCAGCTCCTGTGTTTCAGGAAACCTTCCCGAATTCCTGAGCTCAAACGCCATTTGAAAACCTCATTTGAATTTTTAAACAGCTTTGCCTGCCCCCAATGGTTTTTGCCAAATGAAAGAGCTGCACCTGATAAGTTGTTCCCAGCTCCAGGAAGAGCTGGGTGTGCTGTGGGAGCAGCTGGGATGCTGAGGAGAGCAGGGGCAGAGGAACAGCACAGAGGGAGGGGAGGATGTGGCTTCCCATCACTGAAACCTCCACCTTCATCTTCAGAGCACAAATAAACCACAACAGCCCTTGGGAACAGCAAAGTGTGGAGCAGGAACACGAGGCTGGAACGCAGGGTCCTGGTTCCCTCTGCTCTGCTCAGGCCTGGGGTTAAATCAGGATTCATGCCAGAGCTCAGAGCCATGGCAGGACCTTGGTTACCTTGGGCTTTCCAGGGTGCAAAGGGGAATGGCTTCAAAGTGAGCAGGTTTAGGTGGGATTTTGGGAATTTGGAATTGTGCCCAGAGCAGCTGGGGCTGCCCCTGGATCCCTGGCAGTGCCCAAGGCCAGGCTGGACACTGGGGCTGGAGCACCTGGGACAGTGGGAGGTGTCCCTGCCATGGGATGCATTTTAAGGTCCCTTCCCACCCAAAGCAGGCTGGAGTTCTGTGAAAGCTGCTTGATAGCTCAGGACAAAAGGAGTTAGAATTGTGGAATCTTTAAGGCTGGAAATACCAAATTAGAACAATCAAATCCCCCCAGCAAACGCTGCTCTGCACTGTTTGTTTCCCCCCCTGAGGAATGGGGAGCTGGATGTCACCAACCCAGCCCCTGGCTCAGGTCCTGTGGGGTGAGCTGGCCTTGCACAGCCAGGAGGGCTCCCAGCTGGGGCAGGGGATTTAATTCAGGTTTTCGATGATTTAAAATGACTAGAAGAGTTTGCTGCACTGTCGGGATCATGAGCTTGTCACAGTGAACCCGAGAAAAGTTCAAAAGTTTCTTTGCCCAGCCCGGCCCTTGAGTAAAGAGTCAGGGCGCTTCATTTCTTGCTCTCAAGGTTGTTTATTTTATCTTATCTATAAAAAATTTTCTCCTGCCCTGCTGAGGTCCATCCAGCAGGACAGTTCCAGGCACTCTGCCTGCCTTCGGGGCAATGTTATGTCTTTATACTAAAAACTACCTGTACAATATTTACAATTACTTCCCAGTACCCATCACCTGTGTTAGACAGTGAGCTTCTACTCTAAACCAATCTGTGAGTGCCACCATCACAGCAGAGGATGGAGGCCAAGAAGAAGAAGGAGAAAGGCTGGACACACCCAGATCCCTCCATCTTGCCTCCTGAACCCCCATACCAAAAACCCCAAAATCCACTTTTCCACCCCGTGATAACTTCACTGTTATTCTACCTAAACTGTTGTGGCTTGCAGATCTTCATGCAAGGTTGGTAATTTGCTCCACGGGTCATAATCAAACCCACAGGGGCATTTTGGGCTCTGTGCCAGGGTCTGTGAGCCCCTGGCAGGGTCTGGGCTGCTCAGGACAGCCAGAGGGATGCGCTGGCCCCTGCCAGTCCTTCCCAGAGCAGCTGGGAAGTGATTCCAGCGTGGAGCTGCTGCAGGGGCAGGGCCGAGCCTGCCTGCGTGGGAGATGTCAGGGCTTTGGCCAAGCACAGCAAAAAATGGCAGAAAATGACAAAAATGCCCTGGTGGCCCGTGTTCGGGAGGCTCAGGAAATGAGCGGCTGAAGGAAACAGAATTTCAGTCCTCGGAGCTGGCTGCTGGCCCTGAGCTTTTCCTGTAAATGGGATTTTTCTGCTGGGGGCAGAGGAACGCTGGGTTTGGTGCTGAAAGCTCGTTAAGGTCTGATGTTAAACAATTAATGCTCCGAGGGACAAATTGGCTGATGGAGCAGGCCTGGCTGTGGCCAGAGGAAAATCCAATATCCTGGGGAATTACAGGGCTGGCAATCAGCCTGGTGCCTGCGGGGGCTCAGGGCTGTGCATTCCCAGGACCCAGGGCTTTTCCTGGGGCATTTCCTCCTGGAAAGGCCCTTCCAGCCCTGGCACAGCCTTTCCCTGCTTCCCTCAGGAAGCCCAGCTGGCTTTAGGCTGTCTCTGACTCATTTCCCCCTTCTGTGGGCACCATTCTGAGTTCCAGTGTCGCAGACATCTTTTCACTAAAAATCTTTTCCTGGGATTTTTCTCCCTTCTGAGGAGCTGAGGCCTCAGAAACAAAAGGTAAACAACGGTTATCTGCTGCTGTGGAATGTATCCCTGATTGGTTTGGTGTAGATGTTTAGATTTGCTGACCACTCATGGCAGGGCTGGCTCTCGCTCTCTGCCTGAGACAAATCTTTGTTGTTCATTCTATTCTATTCTATTCTATTCTATTCTATTCTATTCTATTCTATTCTATTCTATTCTATTCTATTCTATTCTATTCTATTCTATTCTATTCTTAATTTAGCTTAGCCTTCTGAAGAAACCTTTTCCCTTCTAATTTCTTTTCAGTATAGTCTTAATGTAACATATATCATAAAATAATAAATCAAGCCTTCTGATCATAGAATCAGCATTCTCGTCTCTCCTTCATCCTGAAAACCCCTGTGACTACGGTCACATTCCAGCATCCCCCAACCTTTTCCCTCCCCGGAGCTCTGCAAAACCCCAGAATTTTATCTCTGGATAAGATTTCCAGCTGGAAGGGGCTCTGGGCAGGCTGGCTGGGCTGGGTGCTGGGAGGGAAAGCTCATTTTTCCAGGAGGGTTTCTCTGTGCTCTCCCAGATGAGGACACAGGATTTCCCAGGGGGATGGAGTGCAGGGCTCCCCTGCCAGGGGGATCGGGGGAGGAATTGTTCCCCACCTGGCACAGGGTGCCTTGCACTCTGATTTTTTAATATTTTCTAATATTCTGATGTTTACATTCTTATAACAAACTTTCTCACACACTTTCTGTAAATAACTCACTGTTTTGCATTCCTTTATGGAGGAGGAGAAATTTGATAAACTGTTGGTTTGTGCAGTGTCATTGGAGAGGTGGCACTGCCACCCTCCAACCCGCTGTCACTTTTGGAAATCTAGAAATGCTGGAGTCAGAAATTAAAAAGTCTCTTTTTACCTTGAAAAAGCAGCGTGTCCACGTGGTGTTATTTCATGTCCTACAGTGACAGGTGCCCACAAATAAAGAAGATTTTCCTGGGCACCCCTCTCTCCCCCTGGCTCCCGGCAGTTCCCTGCCCTCTCCAGGGTGCCCAGCCCAAATTCAATTTGTGCATTTGTGCATTTGTGAATTTGTGCATTTGTGAATTTGTGCATTTGTGAATTTGTGTTCATGGCTCAGCAGGGCCTGGCTCTGAGCCCCCACAGCTGCTGGCAGGTCCTGGCACCTCCAGCTGCAGCCCTGGATGCATTTCTGGATTCCATTCCTCACAGGCTGAAGGGAAGATACACTGAAACTGTCAGCCCAGTTTTTAATTCCTTTTTTTTTTTTTTTCCCCCTCCTGTAGACATCCCACAAAGCTCATTTATGGGATCAGCCTGATCTGGGAGAGTCTGCTTTAAATATTTCAGTTTCCATTTTATCACCTGCAGCTCCAATCAGGCTTTGCACGGTGCCGAGTCTGATCACAAATAATTTTTTTTGCTACCAGACATCTTTAGTCCCAAAAAAATGACTTTGAGAAAATGAGCAGTGATGCATTAAAATGCATTTTACAGAGAAATTATCTTTATATGCTTTGTCTTTTTTTTTAATTATTTTTGGTAAAAAATATAGCTGCTGCAAGACCACAAAAATACAAAAAAAAATCTGCTACACTTGGAAAAAGGATTTGCAAATATCCCCATGAATGTCCTGGAATCATGAATGGATTTAATAACCACACATTGATGAGGGCACGCTGCAGATCCTGATTAATTATTAACGTGTTTACAACAATTTTGCAAATAAGGGGCTAATCACTGCAATTATGTGTTTTCCAAGTGGGCAGGGCTGCGCTCCCAGGCAGGCCTGGAAAACTCCCTGGCCAGGGCTCTGCTTCCCAGGCTGCTGTTTATTTTTGTGGGCCATTGATTTCCTGCCAGGATGGAGTGGATTTAATTTTAACTGATAGCCCAGTGGTTCGTTCTGGCTGTAAATTCTTGGCGAGCCTCCTGTCTGCAGCATTCCAGTCCCTGGCCAGGGAGGGGATTCCCTGCAAACACCTGGGCAGGTGAGCAGGGAAAGGGAAACCCTTCCTGCGGGATTGTTGCAGGGCTGGGCTGCTGCAGGGCAAAGGCAAGCTCCAATGATGGATAAATGGAGACACAAATCCTGCTGGAAATCAGGAAGGAGCACAGGCAGAGCTGGATTGCTCACCTTTTAAACTCCTTATGTTCGTCCTGCAGGCCTCAGTCAGCCCAGCACTGCAGAAGGGTTTGGGATGGAAGGAACCTCCAAGAGCATCTCATCCCAGGACACCTTCCAGGAGGGGCTGGGGTCTGCCTCACGGGGAATATTCCAGAGGATCTGGGCACATCCTGTGCCAGCTGCACCCCCTGACCCAACATGACCCAGGCTGGGAGCTGCTGCTTCTGGTCTGGCCATGGAAAATGCTGAGGGAAGGGAGATTTTCTGTCCTGGCCATGGAAATGCTGAGGGATTGGTGATTTTCTGTCCTGGATGTTCAAATGCTGAGGGAAGGGAGATTTTCTGTCCTGGCCATGGAAGTGATGAGGGATTGGTGATTTTCTGTCCTGTCCTGGATGTTCAAATGCTGAGAGAATGGTGATTTTCTGTCCTGGGTATGAAGTGGTGAGGGATTGGTGATTTTCTGTCCTATCCTGGCTATGGAAGTGCTGAGGGAAGGGAGATTTTCTGTCCTGGATGTTCAAATGCTGAGGGATTGGTGATTTTCTGTCCTATCCTGGCTATGGAAGTGCTGAGGGAATGGTGATTTTTTTGTCCTGGGTATGAAGTTCTAAGGGAATGGTGATTTTCTGTCTTGGATGTTCAAGTGCTGAGGCAATGGTGATTTTCTGTCCTGGACGTGGAAATGCTGAGGGAATGGGGATTTTCTGTCCTGGACATGGAAATTCTAAAGGAATGGTGATTTTCTGTCCTGGGTATGAAGCGCTGAGGGAATGGTGATTTTCTGTCCTCTGTGCATGTGTTGTATGAAGTTTGTTGGGATTTTGGGGGGATTTCTGGGGAGATGTTAAATCCTGAGCAGCCTTTTCCATTAGACACCCCATGCTGACCCCAAACCCCCTGTGCCCACCCCTGGAATGTGCCGAAATCCCACCAAGCTCTGATGCCAACACCCCGATCCCTCAGTAACAGGATTATTGCCAAGCACACAGGCAGCACAATGAGCTGTGTGTTGTAATGCCTGATTAGAGGCTGGATTTAGGGCTGGAGCAGCATTAATGCACGGCTACAATGGAACTGGGTTAATAACAATCAACTGATTAATGTCGTACAGCTCTGGCAGCCCGAGGAGAGCAGCCTGGGCTGATTAGCAGGGATGCAAATGAGCACAGGAGGCTGAGACAGGGCTGCAGGGATCTGGGTGGTCAGGGAGCCAAAACAGGGGTAAGAGCCTGAAGGAGGGATGCAGGACTCCAGGTGTCTCTCCAAAATGCAGTTTATTGCATACAGAATGCAGTTTATTGCATACAAAATGCAGTTTATTGCATACAAAATGCAGCTTATTGCATACAAAATGCAGTTTATTGCTTACAGAATGCAGTTTATTTTGTACAGAATGCAGTTTATTGTGTACAAAATGCAGTTTATTCCATCCAAGATGTCACAGCAGTCCAGGGTTGTGGGTGACAGAGCTGTGCCCACAGCTGTCAGCTCCAGCTGCAGGCAGGCCTGGAGACCCTTTGGTTTTGCTTACAGTGCATTATAGACTTTATTTTGGTTCCAATGCATTCTATACTTTTCTTTGGGTTACAGTGCATTATAGACTTTTCTTTGGGTTACATTGCATTCTATACTTTTCTTTGGGTTACATTGTATTTTATACTTTTCTTTGGGTTACATTGCATTCTGTACTTTTCTTTGCCGAGCATCTCCATATAGCAGAACCAATCTATACCTTAACTATTATCTCTAGCCCATCATAACTGCTGTAATTACCATATTCATGTCACTGTTCTCCAATCCCTCAAAGTCAGTACATTACAGTTTAAGCTGGAAGTTGTTTTTCAGTTTTCTTGCAATGGAAAATTCTGAGACCTTTTTTCTGCTTGCCACATTGGCAGGCTTGTTTGCTTGTGCTCTCTTCCTGCTTGGTAAAAACATCTTCTTGTTTGGGGTGGGTTTATCCTTTGCTCTAAGCCCTTCTAACTCACACACCCTTTGCCTCCTTGGTTATCCAGTGACACTGGCTCAGCAATTCTTTTCTTCTGTATCTAAACTTGCTTCCATCTCTATTCCTTCATCAGACTCTACATTTAAAATTCTTTCTGCCAAGCACACACACCTGTGAGACTTTGTCAAACTCTGATTATTCCCAGCAGAGGGGTGTGCAGAGGGCAGCTGGGGAGGGAGCCAGTGACCCTCAGGGTGTTTGTGGTGCTGCTCTGGGGGAATGTTCCCGAGGGAAGGAGCCAGGAGGTGTCAGAAGCACAGAACCATGGAATTCCTGCAGACCTGGAACGCTGCAGGATGAAGGAACCCTGGGGAGGAACTCAAATGATGGATAAATAGAGACACAAATCCTGCTGTAGAAAAGGAAGGAGCACAGGCAGAGCTGGGTTGCTCACATTTTAAACTCCTTTTTTTTTTGGTCCTGCAGGCCACAGAGCCCCAGAAGGGTTTGGGATGGAAGGAACCTCCAAGGGCATCTCATCCCACACCCTGGGCCACCTTCCAGGAGGGGCTGGAAAAGCCCTCCAGGATCATCCAGTCCCAGCTGTGCCCATCCCTGTCACTGTAGGACACGAGAAAACACAAGCACACACTGCTGCTCTCAAGGTGAAGAAAAAGGGAAGTTTATTTTCTGACTCCAACATTTATAGATTTCCAAGAGTGACAGTGGATTGGAGGGTGACAGTGCCACCTCTCCAATGACACTGCACAAACCAACAGTCCATCAAATCTCTCCTCCTCCATAAAGGAATGCAAAACAATGAGTTATTTACAGAAAGTGTGTGGAAAGTTTGTTACAAGAATGTCAACATCAGAAAGCTTAGAAAATCTTAAAAAATCAGGGCGACACATCCCCACCTTGTCCCCAGGCCAGAGCCCTGAGTGCCACCTCCAGGGGTTCCCTGGGCAGCTCCTTCCAGTGTTTAAGGATCCTTTCCATGAAGAAATCCTCCCATCAGGGCAGGTTTAGGTTGGATTTTAGGGCAGATTCCTTCATGGGAAGGGTTGGATGTCCCTGTCCCTGTGGGGATTTCCAAGCCCTGTAAATGTGGGACACAGGCTGGTGGTGGCCTAGGCAGGAATGGTTCTATCATATCCCATGGTGAATAAACTCCCTGAAATGCACTTTTCTAAAGCACGAGGGAAGGAAAGTTCTCAGCTACAATGGCACAATCAAAACTTTATGAGACAGAGGAATAAAAGGTGGATGCGACAAGGCTGAACCTGCAATAATAAGTGAACAACAAAGCAGAGGGAATAAAAGAAAGGAGAGACTTAAAAGGAGTGCACAGGGTTTAAAACTCTAAATAGAGCAGCAGAAGTTAAATTGCCACAGCAAACAGAGCTCCCAGCACCCGTGGGGAGCATGAAAAAAGAGAGCTTGTGCCTGGATGGGGGACTGGGGAGGGGAATAACCAGTTTGTGGCTGTTCTCCAAAGCTGGAGGTGTTATACTGGGGAAGGAGTGAGCCCCTGTGCAGCTGAGGGGTGGCAGGAGATGTGGCTGTGCTGCTGATTTGTTTGGGGTGATCTCCACGCTCCCCTCGACCTCCCAGGCTGTGGTTTGAGCACAGCCAGGCTGATTTCTCATTTCTCCTGTCACTTCCTATCTTTGAAGGCATTACAGCAAAATTTGAGCAAGCTATTTTTAGTCAGGCTTGAAAGCACCTATTTTATTTTTTTTTTTCCCAGGCCAGATTCTTGAGGGGCAGCTTTGATTCTGTTTCCTTTTGTTCCTGCTCTCAGCTCTGGCTGCCTTGAAGTGCAGCTTTCCTTTGGCCAGCAGGCTCCCCAGGGCAGGGACCCAGCCCCTGCACCCCTGGCAGCCCAAGGTGAGATCCAAAGCTGCTTTTCACCTTGCAGGAGCAGCCAAAGGCAAGAATTTGGTTTCAGCTGCAGGGAAAGCGCTGGAACAAAGGACAGGCTGTGTCTGAAAAGGGAAATATCAGGAAATAATCCCCATCTCATCACAGGGGTGCTGGAATTGTCACTGAGCTGAGCAGTTTCACCTCTGGCTTTTGGAGGTCTGAGCTCATCTCCTCTGCTTGGGCTCACCCTGGTGTGAGTGGGTGAATAAATCTGGAGAAGTCAGTGCCAGCCTTGGCACCACTGGGGCTCCAAAGGGGTCTCCTGTCCCAGGGCTTGACCCCACCCTGCTGGGATTTCAGCTCTTTCTCTTTTCCATTTCCTCCCCATCCTTTCTCCTGAGCTGGAGGGACCCTCACCAAGGGCTCTCTTGGTATTGCCAGTCATTAGAAGACAGGAAAATTAAATTAAATGTCTCTAAACTGAATGTGGCTTTGTTTCGTGGCTTAAACTTCCTCCTCCTGGCCACCCCTCATCAACCCTGAGGTCTCTGCAATTCTCTCCTCCTCAGTGAACCCCTCCAGTGCTCTTTGGTTTCTCATCTCTCCATCCATTTCCCCTCTCCAGGGCTCCTGTAACCGGATCCAAGGCCCCACCAGCAGTGCTCTGTCTCCCTCCCTTGCCCTGAGAGCAGCAGATCTGATTTTGGAGCTGATGAGCAGTTTCTCATCTGGAGGGAGGATGGATGGTGGGCACAAACCAGATTATCCAGGGGAGCTCTGATCAGAGGGCTGAGGAAGGGGGAATTTCTCATTTGGGGAGGGGAACATTGAGCAGGCCTGGTGGAGGAGTGTGGAAACCCCACGAATATTGCAACTGCAGCTGCCCATGGCTTTCCCCTGCAGGAGCAGCAGGGATTCGCTCCGGGAATGCTGCTGGCCAGGGAGAGGAACCTCATTTGCCTCAAAGTCCCAGAGATTCAATTCCAGCTGTATTTACATCTCACTCCCGCTCAGGAGGACAGAGCCCTCTCCTTCCCAGGGCACACAAACCTCCTCATGCTCTGCTTTAATTGCTTTTAATTTCTAGGGGAGAACGAGGCTGCCCCTGTGCTGAGGGGAGCTGCAGCTCCTGAGATCCAGGCACGTCCCTGGGACAGAAACTCTGAGACAAAAACCCTGTGACAAAAACCCTGAGACAAAAACCCTGGGATCCCTGAGACAAAAACACTGAGACAAAAATCCTGGGATCCCTGGGACCAAAACACTGGAATGCCTGAGATAGAAACCCTGAGACAAAAACCTTGGGATCCCTGGGACAAAAACCCTCGGATGCCTGAGACAAAAGCCCTGGAACCCATGAGACAAAAATCCTGGGACAGAAACCCTGGGATCCCTGAGACAGAAATCCTGGGATCCATGAGACAAAAACCCTGGGACAGAAACCCTGGGATCCCTGAGACAAAAACACTGGAATGCCTGAGATAGAAACCCTGAGACAAAATCCTTGGGATGCCTGGGACAAAAACTCTGGGATCCCTGGGAGAAAAACCCTGGAATGCCTGAGACAGAAACCCTGGGACAAAAACCCTGGGATCCCTGGGACAAAAACCCTGAGACAAAACCCCTGAAATTCCTGAGACAAAAACCCTGGAATCCCTGAGACAGAAACCCTGGAATCCCTGAGACAGAAACCCTGGAATCCCTGAGACAAAAACCCCGAGACAAAACCAGAATGAGAACATTCATTTCCAGAGTAGCAGGGGTTTGCTCCTTCCTGATGTCAGAGCCATCCTGGAGCACTAAAAATCTCATTTCTTTCCCTTTTGGAAGGTTTGGATGCAAATTAAGAAAAGTTGAGGCTGGAATTTGCAGCTGGGATGGCAGCAATAATGCCACATGCCCTGGCCTGTGCTGAATGTATTGCTGGGACATCTGGGGCTCAGCAGGGCAGCTCAGGATAAATCCCTCCATTCCCACCTGGAATGACTGCAGACATAATTTGATTAGAAAATGGGGAACAATTACTGCTTGGGAAAACCAAGGGAAATTGGAGAAATGCATCAATATTCCAAACCACAGCTTCTTTAAATGCAAAACCCAAATTCCCAGGTGTGGCATTTAAATCCATTTCCTGTGGTGGAACTGCAGCCTGGAGAAATGTTGGCATCAATTCTGGTTTGCGGACTTGGTGACGGAATAGAAAATTCAGGAAATTCCTTTAACACCAGGAGGAAATTTGGATTTTTCCTGTGCTCAACTCCTGCTGCTCTGCGCCTGGAAATGGGTGGGATGGTACCAAACCCTTGGATGTAAACAAAATTAACCATAATTGGATATTCTTTCATCTTAAAGTGGATAAAACTGCAGGGAGAACTTTGAGGGCATTTCTGTGGCACAACCAACTGCTCAGGGCTCTGAGACATCCCAAATTTCCCTTTTAGAGGGAGCTGAGAGTTCTCCTCCTCCCTTCAGCCTGGGTGCTGGGAAGGAGGAGGAATAAGGGCTGAACTTGCTGTCAACCCTCTTAAAAGCTTTTTATTGCAGCTGGAATGTGTGATAATGGCCCCCAGAACCATCATTACAGTTAATTAAAGGTCTGTTTCTTTTTTCTGATGTGAGGGGTTTATTTTCTGCCGTTGATAACACAGCAATAAAACCTTGCTTTAGGCAAAATCTTGGTAGGCAAGGTCACAATTTAGAAGTAATTTGGAAATTGAAAGGAAAACCAGAAAGCAGCATCTGGTTCCTGTTATTTCTGAGTTGTGGAAGTCCAGAGGGAATGATTTAGAGTTAAAAGGGGAGGAAAAGAGGAACATCAGAGTCTGTGCACTGAGGGGATGGTCATGGGGAAGGGGTGAAAGGAGGACAGGGAATTTGGAGTAAACATCTACTTAAACATGAAAATTTGTCAGATCCTGGTTTAATTTGGGTTGGAAAGGCAGAGACTCCTTTCAGAGACAGGAGAAAGTCAGGATGGAGGCACAGAAATAGCAGGATTTTATTACTTTTGTGTATTGGATGTAAATTGGAGATTTGCATCTGCTGGCAGTGGGGCTGGGGTGTTTTGGGGAGCTGCCACATCCCAGAATTTGCTGTTGAGGGTGAATCCCTTCAGTGCTTGGAACCAGCTGGGATTCTCTAAGGATCTGTGGCTCAGAAATCCAGGGATGCACATGGAGAACGTGTGGAATCTCCATCCCTGGAACATCCCTGAGCTGAGAGGACCTGGGGAACTCAACCTCTCCCTGAATATTCAACCCAGATTGTGGCTTTTAACTTTATGAGTCAAACAACATTGCTGCACTTTCATTCCAGGGCCAGCTGAGAAGCAGCAGGAGCTCAACTGGTCAAAAAAAGTCATTTCCTGAGATAAGAAATGTAAAATAAGTGCCAGTGGTGGAGATTTAATTGCTGCAAATCTGTTGAGTGGGAGCTGAGCTTTCTGTTCTCCAAAACAATCACGTCCAGCTTCCAGCCAGCACAGCTGTGCTTCAGATGCCTTCAAGTTCTGTAGTAAATTTGTTGTGGATATGTTAATTAAGAGGTTAATTATGGTCGAGATGTTCTGGTGCTCAGGTGTGCTGCTGCTGGTGTGGGGTGTAAATGCTCCCCACCCCAAAACCAGGGGAAAACGGGGAGGCCCTGGCAGAAGCTGGGGCTGCCCCTGGATCCCTGGCAGTGCCCAAGGCCAGGCTGGACACTGGGGCTGGGAGCACCTGGGACAGTGGGAGGTGTCCCTGCCATGGCTGGGGTGGGAATGGGTGGGTTTGGGGTCCCTTCCAACCCACACCACCCTGGGATTCTCTGATTTTATGACAGGACATCAGATTTTATGAGGAGGACTCTCGGGTTTTGGTTGTTAATTGCTGCTCTGAGATGTGCAGGGTGTCTCTGCTTCGGCCCACGTGGCTGAAGAACGAGTCTGGACTCTTCACTTTTCGGTCTTGAAGTTGTTTATCCATTCTTATCTATAAAATTTTCTTTGTGCCCAGCTGAGGTCTGCTCAGCAGGGCAGCCACAGGCACTCTTTGTGTTGTACTTTTATACTACAAACTACATATATCATATTTACACTTAATTCCCAGTACCTATCACCCATGTTAGACAGTGCACTTCTACTCTAAACCAATCCCAAAGTGCCAGCATCACTGCAGAACATGGAGAACAAGAAGAAGAAGAAGAAGAAGAAAGGCTGGAGATGCCCAAGTTCCTCCATCTTGTCCCCATAGCCCCCATCCCAAAAATCCCAAAATCTACATTTTCACCCAGTGATCATTTTGTTATTACACCATTCAAACCTGTGTGGCTTTCATGTTCTCATACAAAGCTGGCAACTTGCTCCAGGGGTCACAATCAATCCCCAGGTGCTCTGGGCTGTGTGCCAGGGTCTCTGAGCCCCCAACGGGGTCCTCAGCAACTCTGGACACCCGGAGGGATGCACTGAGTTCCGACAGAGGACAATCAGTGGTTCCCAATAGAGAACATCCCAAAAGGATGGAAGGCAAAGCATAATGATAAAGGATTTATGGTCCTTTCCAACCCATCCCAGTTTGGGGATCTGTGATTTGGGGCAGGGCAAGGGTGAGGTGGGAAGGGTTTGCTCTGTGTGTGGTGCCAGGGACACCCCTGGTGCTCCCAGAAATGTGTGATGTGACCCTGCCGCTGCAAACTCCATGAGAAACCAATCCTGGAAACACACAAGAAGAAAAAAAAATTTAAAAAGGAGGAAAAGGTGTCATCTGGAGATAAGGAATTTCCCAGCTGGTGGCAGAAAAGCTTCAGTGGTGATTAACAGTGAACTGTGTTGAGATTTCAAACAACTTCTGGAATTGATAAAGCAAGAGTAAACAAAACAGAGTCCAATCCCCAGAATTTAATCCTCAGAACTGCAGCTCTGCATCTCTGAGGTGGTGCCAGCGAGCTTGGACGCTGGGAAGGATTGGAAAATAAATTCCCCAGGCTCCTTCTGCAGCACCAGGTGCTGGAAAAGCCTCCTTGGTGCCACTAATGAATCTCTGGGGACCCTGCTGCGGCTGGGGATGAAAAGTAAGATTAAGCTCTGGAGCTCTTTGAGGAAAAGCAGAGTCTGTAAACAAGATGCACTTCTGGGATCCTGGTTGGTAAAGGTGGGTGAAGATCTGGGTTCCTGCAGAACCCGAGTGGTAACCTCACTGCAGGCTGAGGGTTAAATGGGAGAAACTCTTTTCAGAGCCTCAGAGGTGCCTCATGGCCCCAAATCTCCTGAAATCTGCACCATGAACAGCATTCCATCCTCTTCCCAGCAGGAGCAGAGCAGGAGGCAGGATCCAGGGAGGCCATGGAGAGGCTGCAGGGCCTGGGCTGCTGCTCATCCCCAATTCCCCAATTCCCGGCACCAGGGAGCAGAGGAACCCCCAGCAGAAGGGTGGGAGAGCCATGCCCAGGGTTAAGGACAGTCCTAACATTTCAGTGCCATTAAAAAAGGGATAGAAGGGCTCTGTGCTGCCTACAGTGCATGGATAATTAATGAAATGCAGGATAATTTAATGAAGATATTTTCAGGAGTGCAGGCTTTGGTGTATTTGGGAATTTATTCAGTGAAAGGTTCAGTTCTCTGTCAGGGAATTGGATCAGAGACCCTAAAACAGCCCTGCCACAAACCCAACCACGCTGTGCCCTGCTCTGGAGTCTGTCACCCTGAGAGGAGCTGATGGATCCTGGCTGCACAGGGCTGGAGCACCTGGCACAGTGGGAGCTGTCCCAGCCACAGCAGGGTGGCACTGGGTGGGCTTTGGGGTCCCTTCCCCTCCAAACCAGTTTGGGATAAACATGAAACCACAGCAGGATTCACATGAACACATCCAATGTTCCCTCTCTGCAGCAAACCCCCACCCCCATCCCTCAGAATCTGCCTTTTCTGCCAAAATTTGGAGCCTGTGTTGAAGCCACAACAAGCCTGACTAGAAAGACTCTTTCTGTTTGAGACAGAGCTTCAGAAGAGAGCAGAAGTTGCAGAGAGAACTGTGCAAGTTCTGGCCTCCAGGGTGCTTTTAAAATGCAGGAGTTCTGGGATGTAGGGCTGCTTTAATGGGATATTTATCTCCCTTGGAGAAGTTCCTGCTGCAAACCTTGAAGTTGTAACAGGCTGCAGTAATAAGACTTCTCTATTCATTAAGAGATAACTTCTATTTTTCCTTCTTTTTTTTCTATCAGAGATTTGTTTCCTAGGGCAGAGCCTTTTTTTCCCCCCTTAGTTTCCTAAATTTTCTAATTTCAGGAAAACAGGGGGAAATAAATTTCTGACAACAGCAACTGAAGCCCTTGGGTTGTTAATTCCCAGGGTGATGTCCCCTGTACCACCCACACCTGGGTGAGCTGTGGTGCTCAGGGGCAGCAGGGAGGGTCTGTGGGAGCAGAGATTCAGGCAGGTGATGGTGTTCACAGGGACCCAGGATGAGGGAAGAGATGAGGATCTGACTCCATGCTTCAGAAGGCTGATTTATTATTTTATGATATATTTATTATATTAAAACTATACTAAAAGAATAGAAGAAAGGATTTCATCAGCAGGCTGGCTAAGAATAGAAAAAGAAAGAATGATCACAAAGGTTTGTGGCTCAGACAGAGAGTCTGAGCCAGCTGGGCTGTGATTGGCCATTAATTAGAAACAACCACATGAGCCCAATCCCAGATGCACCTGTTGCATCCCACAGCAGCAGATAACCATTGTTTGCATTTTGTTCCTGAGGCCTCTCAGCTTCTCAGGGGGAACAATCCTAAGGAAAGGATTTTCCATAAAAGGTGTCTGTGACACAGGCAGGTGTGTCCCTGGGAGCTCCAGGAGAGCTGAAGGTGCCCAGAGCTGGAATTGCCTCCCTGAGGAGCCTCACCCATCCTTGGATGTGCTGAAGAGCAGTTTGAGGTCTGTAAGTGCTCCAGAATCATCAAAACCAGGGAACTGGTTGGTATAATGTTATTTTTCTCCTTCTCGTGTAATTATTGATGAATTTTTAAGCCAGCTGTCAGTGCAAGGTCAGTTTTTATTCACCTGTCCCATACCAGTGGCTGTTCCTGCTGGGCAGCAGCACCAGGACGCTCCCAGATTCCAGAGCTGCTTTACCCAGCCTGGACCTGCAGCAAAATCCACGATAAATCTGCATAATTCTGAGTGCTTGCTGCTCCTTGAGCCATTGAACAGAGCCCATCCATGGAAATCCATCCGTGTGTCCCCAGCCGGGTGCTGCGGCCGTGCTGACGGAGCTCTCCCTGCTTTTCCTGGGAGCAGTCATTAATCCTGGCTCCCTGAGCAGCCACATTCATCTCCCTCAGAAAAGAACCATGGCAGGAATCACTGCTGGGATCACCACAGAGGCTTTTCCTTGTTTAGAACTGGAAAAGAAAAAGTGGGAGCTGGAGCAGTGGCACCAAGGGAGCTCCAGCTGCAGCTTTGTCTCTCTGCTAATCCACTCTGCTCTGGAAAGCCCTCCCGGGAGTTTCCTCTCCAGACTGAGCTAGAGAAGGAATTCTTTAAAATCAGAGCCCATGGCATGAAGCACAGCAGGACTTCCAGGGATACAGGGGAAAACCAGGGGGTGCAAGTGAAAAATCCAATTGCTGTCTGGAAAGGGAGGAGTGGGAGCTCAGGGCAAAGATTCCCTGGTTCAGGATAAGCTGTTGGGGCAGGGATGGGAATGGAGAAGCACAAAAAAGCTCGTGGAAGAGGGAAGAGGGCAAGAGCCCACTGCAGGCTGATGTTTAAATGGGAGAAACTCTTTTCAGAGCCTCAGAGGTGCCTCATGGCCCCAAATCTCCTGAAATCTGCACCATGAACAGCATTCCATCCTCTTCCCAGCAGGAGCAGAGCAGGAGCCAGGATCCAGGGAGGCCATGGAGAGGCTGCAGGGCCTGGGCTGCTGCTCATCCCCAATTCCCCCAATTCCCAGCACCAGGGAGCAGAGGAACCCCCAGCAGAAGGGTGGGAGAGCCATGCCCAGGGTTAGGGACAGTCGTAACATTTCAGTGCCATCAAAAAAGGGATAGAAGAGCTCTGTGCTGCCTATAGTGCATGGATAATTAATGAATGCAGGATAATTTAGTGAAGATATTTTCAGGAGTGCAGGCTTTGGTGGTTTGGGAGTTGTCATGACTGACCAGAGTCCAACACAGCTGGACTGGGATTGGCCATTAATTAAAAACAATTCACATGAAACCAATCAAAGAGGCACCTGTTGGTGAGCAACCTCCAGACCACAGTCCCAAGCAATCAGATAACCATTGCTTACATTTCCTTTCTGTGGCTTCTCAGCTTCTAAGGACAAAAATCCTGGTGAAGGGATTTTCCAGAAAATACCACGGTGACAATGCTGGGGCTCCAGTGGGCAAGGACAGCTCCCCAGAGGAGTTAATTCCTTATTAATCCATTAATTCAGGAGTGCCCATCCCCAGAGGTGCCCAGGGAACTCCTGGAGGTGGCACTGAGAGCCCTGGGCTGGGGACAGGGCGGGGATCCAAGGCTGGACTCTGCTCCTGGAGGGCTTTTCCAACCCCAATAATTCTGTGGTTCTTAAGGAAAAGCTCATTTCCAGCAGGCAGCATTCATCCATCAGGCACGTGCAGGCACCCAAAATGCAGCGTGATAGATGAACACCCCCAGAAATATGAAATTGTGAAGGTGCCACTGGATGTGACATCCCCCACCCACAACAATCGCTTGTAAATCACAGAGTTCTCACTGCAGCCACAACTCCATAATAACAAAATGATTAGAAAGCCATAAAAAACAAAGTTGTTTTGTCAGGATCATTTCCTCCCTGATCACAGGGCTGCTGCAAAGTGGCTCTGGGCTTAAGTGATAGATGAGAGCCATTAATGGAGCCAGAGACCTTCCCAGGCTGCCTGCAGCCAAAATTAAAAGGGAACTTGAACAGTCCTGGGTGGTTTGGCAGCCTGGAGAGTGGTTGGGTGTTGTGGTGGGGTTGGTATAAAATTCAGCCTCCCACAGCCATAAATCACGTTATTATTCATGAATAATTCCATTAGATGTAGTATTTAATGGTGCAAGGTTAGAAAATCCCCTCTTACTCCTCTGGTCTGTGGCTCCCTGAGACCCTCCTGCCATGAAATTATAGGATCAGAGTGGCTGGGGTTGGAAGGGACCCTAAAGTTTTGTTTGAAATGCTTTTTTGTGTCTCACAGCAGTTTGATTTCTCTCTCTCTGTATTTATCACTCCAACATGAAAACAAATGTGGCAATAGGACACGAAATGAACAACAGGCACAAGCTGACATGTCTAAGGTAGGAAGAGGGCAGTTTATTTCCAAACTCCAATATTTATAGGCTTTCAAAAGTGACCTTGGATTGGAGGATGAAATTGCCACCTCTCCAGCCACACTGGTCAAACCAACAGTTCATCAATTCCTAGAAAGGAATGCAAAACAATCATTATTTACACGGAAAGTGGGTGAGAAACTCCATCACAAAAATGTGAACATCAGAAGGCTTGGAAGAGCTTAGGAGATCAGGGTGACAAACAAACACCTCCTGCTTTCCGGGGGATACAGGGAATATCTGTGGCTGCCCTACAGAGCTCCCCTCAGCTGGCACTGAGCACTGCAATCTGTTTCTGCAGGTACAATGAAAATAAAGAATAACTCTGTGTCATCAGGGCATCCTCATGAGGGGCAGTGCAGGACCCTGCTGGGGTGAGAGCCGAGCCACAGCAGCTCTGCCCTGCCAGGAGCAAACCCCACGTTTCTCACATGGAAACAGGGCCCAGCTGCCCCCCGGGAGATGGGAGGTGGAATGTTGCTGTGCTCCAGGAACGCTCAGGCAGTTTGTTCTGTCTGCCTTTGAGAGCTTCGGGATGTCCTGCCCAGCCCGAGGGATATTTACTGCAAAATGTGGAGGGAAAGACGAGGAGCTGGGAAATGTAGGGAGCTGCTCCTGCCAGGCACGGGGGAGTGCTGCAGCTTTCTGTTCTCACTGCCACCGGATAAAAACCTCATTATCGCGGGCTGGAAAATCCAGCAGGAAAGGGAACGGTGTGCCCAGGTGAGCCCCACCTGCAGAGCCCAGCCCAGGAGGGACCTGGAGCTGCTGGAGGATCCAGAGGAGGCACCAAATGCTCCGAGGATGGAGCAGCTCTGCTGGGACACCTGGGGGGGCTCACCCGGACAGGGAAGGTTGGGGTGACCTCAGAGTGGCCCCACAGCACCCGAAGGAGCCACAGGAGAGCTGCAGAGGGACACTGAGTGGAACAGGGCAGGGAACAGAGCTGGGAAGGGAATGGAGCCCCAGGAGAGGCTGAGGGAGCTGGGAAGGGGCTGGAGAATCCCTGAGGGAGCTGGGAAGGGGCTGGAGAATCCCTGAGGGAGCTGGGAAGGGGCTGGAGAATCCCTGAGGGAGCTGGGAAGGGAATGGAGAATCCCTGAGGAGCTGGGAAGGGAATGGAGAATCCCTGAGGGGCTGGGAAGGGAATGGAGAATCCCTGAGGAGCTGGGAAGGGAATGGAGAATCCCTGAGGGAGCTGGGAAGGGAATGGAGAATCCCTGAGGGAGCTGGGCAGGGGCTTGGCCTGGAGCACAGGAGGATCCCCAGGGATCTTTTCCCTCTCTGGAATTCTCTGCCAGGAGGGCACAGGTCCCAGGGAACAGGGACAGGAGCAGAGGGAATGGCCTCAGGCTGGCCCAGGGCAGGTTTGGGTTGAAATTAGAAACAATTTCCCCCTGGAAATGGCTGTCCAGGCCTGGCACAGCTGCCCAGGCAGGAGTGGAATCCCCATCCCTGCAGGGATTTCAAACCTCCGTGGATGTGGCACCTGGGATGTGCTGCAGTGCTCCAGCTGCTGGTGGAGTTATTTCAGATTCATTCTTGGTCATTTCTGGAGATTTCAGTTTGTTCATCCATCCCAGCACGCAGAGGTCTTTTCCTTTATGCCATTTTTTCTCTGACTCCTGCTGGATTTCCCCAGCTCTGGGGGAGGCTCAGAACCCCCCTGTGCCTGTTTAGCTCCCAAATACCCCATCCCTAAAAGCTCAGAGTGGTTTTCTCTCCATATTCCTGTGGTTTCCTGAAGGCTCCTGAGGTGCTTCTCTAACTCTCCATTCCCCCTTTCCTTCCCCTTTCCCTGCAGATGCCTGGGGAGGTAATGATGGCTCAGTCTCCAATTTCCCTGATTCATCATGCGAAATCCACTGACAAAATCTTCTGCTCTCAAATCCTATAATACTGTGGAGAAAATTTGTTTTCTAGCCAGGATGCATTATGGCTTTTAGGACTTGGAAACTGCCTCCTCAATAGCATTACTTCTTTTTTTTTTTTTTTTTTTTTTTTGGTTTTTATTGGGTCAGATTATTCTTTTGTTTATTTATTTATTTATTTATTTATTTATTTCCTTTTTTTCCCCCCCACCCCTTTTATTTCCCAGGATTAAGACCTTTCAGTCTCAAACTCTTTATTTCAGTGAGCAGCATTCCTACCCCCTCTGAATCCCCATGTTTTTTCCCCACGGGCTTCAGCATCCATCAAATCCCTTTAAATGTCAGTTGTGTTTCTTCCTGGGTTTTTATTGTTATTTTTACCATTTCAGATGCTGCAGACTGACCTTGCATTGTGGAGAACAGTGCAAAACTGGATCGTTACACCCTTGCTTGGCTGATTTTTCCCATGGAACAGGCTGGGAATGTTTTGAGGGGGGATTTGATGGGAGTGGGGCAGAATTTTGGGGCTGTTCCAGTGTGGCCTTTCTGCTTAGGCTTGGAAATCTCTGCTTAGGCTTGGAATTACCAAGCAAACCTGGGCCAGGTTTGCTGCCTGCAGTCACAGCTAAATGCTGCTTGTGGGGCTTAGGAAAGGATATAAAAATGGAAAACTTGGTCAAAAATGGAGAAATTCTTCTCTCAGGGGTGCAAAGGGTGAAGGGCTGTGCTCATGGCAAGGCAGAGGAGGTTCCTGGGTGGGTTTCAGGAGGAATTTGGCTCTTTCAGGAGGAATTTGGCTGGGTTCCTTCTGCTCCCACAGCAGGTACCTCCTCAGGGCTCTTCCAAAGCAGCCGTGGGTTAAGAGGAGCCTTGTTCTGGAACAGCCCTGCCCAGCACAGCCTCACTTTGCCCTCTGAAACTCTGATTTCGTGGTGCTTTCCCCCAGTGTTTGATCTAGATTGTCTCATTCTTGGAGCAAATCTCCTCCTTCCAGACCCTGCCTTGTTTTCGCTGTTTAAATTAAGGTTTCAGGATTCTCCCTAAAGTGAGAATCTGTTAAGCTCTAATTCCTACAGTGTCATCAGACTATTTTTTTTAATTATTCCAGGAAAGGGCCATGATGACTGTGAACCTTCTGCGTAACTCCTGGTCCTGGGTCAGGAGGGGAAACTGAATCCATTGCTCACTCACTTTTACAGTTTTTACTCAGGATTACAGCTTTTAAAGGGCAAAGGAAACAGTTATTTAGCACAATTAAAGAACCACTTCTTATCCCTGTGCTGCAAAGACCAGGATGCTGAGGAACTCCCTAGGGAACCCCTGTGCTAATTCCCTGCTCTCACTCCCCCAGTTGTGCAGGAGGCTGTGGGGGTGAACCTGCCCTTGGTTAGTGCTGTTGCTGTTCCATGAGGAGATCCTGGCCCTGCTGGTGGTGTGGGGATTCTCTGGGTTACCCTGGGAAATAAATTCTAAACAAATCTTCCCTGCTTTGTTCTCCCTTTGAACGGTGTGAGCAGGGTTAGAACATCCTTTATTTCCTGATATTTCCATTGATAAGGACATGATTTACAGCTCCTTGGGCTCTTCCCTCTGCAGGAAGCTTTCAATAAAGGATGAAGCTTTCAGGATCTTTTATAAACAACGTGTCAGGTGTGCAGTTAATAGAGTTTAGCTCTTTGTGCTTCACAGGTAGCTCCAAAAACCCAAGAATTTGGCTTCCAGGGCAAAGGAATGCTGCAGTAGCTGGGTACCAAGCCAGGCTGCCACTCCAGCAGCACTGGGATTCTCTGGCAGCATTTCCCTGCTGCTCCAGTCATTAATGTCCCTGCAATTAGCAGTTTAATTGATGTGGGGAGGACAGCCTGGCAGGAGGAAACACCAATTTGCCAGCCTGGCTGTGCCATGGGGGTGCCGGCAGGGCTGGGCTGGTGTTTCCCACCCAGCTGGCCCTGGCCACCTCCTCTGCCCCCAGAGGGACAATCTGCCCTGAGGAGCTGTAGGAGAACCAGGGACAGGGACAGGACAGCCAATCTGTCACCCAGGGCCTCCTCCTCTCCTCTCCTCTCCTCTCCTCTCCTCTCCTCTCCTCTCCTCTCCTCTCCTCTCCTCTCCTCTCCTCTCCTCTCCTCTCCTCTCCTCTCCTCTCCTCTCCTCTCCTCTCCTCTCCTCTCCTCTCCTCTCCTCTCCTCTCCTCTCCTCTCCTCTCCTCTCCTCTCCTCTCCTCTCCTCTCCTCTCCTCTCCTCTCCTCTCCTCTCCTCTCCTCTCCCCCCCTGCCCTGCAGAACTTCCCCCTCTGGGCTCTTGTTGGGGAAGATGAAACAGGAAAGCCTTATCAATATGATTGTCTGGCAAAAGATTTTGAGAACATGGAAACTATAAGTGAGATTGAAATGAAAGCAAGCTTTGAGATCCCTCAGTTACTGAACAACTGGGAAACAATGGTGTGGCTGTGGTAATCCCCTTTTGATGGAACAATTCCCTCTGCTTGCAGACAGGCCCAAGGGTCAGAGCAGACCCTACAGCTTGGCAGAAGGGGCCCAAAGAGGAGTTTTTAGGGTTTAAAATGTAACACAGTATGGTAATGTAATGATTCTTATAGGCTGTATGGAAATGCTGTAGGATTTGTATCTTGGACTAGATTGGTTAGTGAGAATTAGGATATTCAACACAGAAGATTTATTGTATTGGAATGGGAACTTTGCACTCTTACTCTTAGCTCTTGCCTCTTACCCCATTTATTCTCTTACCCTTTTACTCTCTCACCCTCTCATGCTCTCTCCCCTCTCTTCTCTGGGGCCTGCTCTGAGCTGTGCCTGGCAGCTCCCAGCAGGGCCCTGCACCCAGGCCCTGTGCAATGAACCCCAAAAGGCCCCTGCACCAGGCCCTGTGCAATGAACCCCAAAAGGCCCCTGCACCCAGGCCCTGTGCAATGAACCCCAAATCCCAAAAGGCCCCTGCACCAGGCCCTGTGCAATGAACCCCAAAAGGCCCCTGCACCAGGCCCTGTGCAATGAACCCCAAATTCCAGTCCTGGCTGCAGAGATCTCTCGTCTCCATCTGTCCCAACCGTGCAAGCCCCGTTGCTCCAACAGGCTCCTCTCTCCTCCCCAACCTCTGCTGGCCTCAAAAATTGGGAAAATGGAAGGAGAATGCTGCGAGGAGGAGTGCAGCCCTGGCTGCCATGATTCAATCCTGTACAAATGAATGTTTTCTCTCCAGGGGAGCAGTCCCTCCCTGGATGTGCTCATTGCCAGGGTGTCCCTGCTGCCCTCTCTGGGAGGGGCTGAACCCCTTGGGGATGTCAGGAAAATGAATCCACAAACACCAGAGGTTTATGTCTGAAAGGAGACACAGGAGTCCTTTTACTTTATTCCAATAAAGGGAGAGGCCATGGGGCATCCCCTGGGGTCTCTCCAATTTTTGGAGGATGCAGCCTCCCTTTTTATCCCAATTTCCAGCCACATTTCCCTTTTCTCTCTCCCCATTTCTGAGGCACTTGAGAGGTTCAGACTTCCCAGAACACCTGATACCAGAGATTCCCCTCTAATGTACAACCCTCCCTTTTCATTTTTAATTCTCATGGAATTTAGGGGTTTTCCCCGTAGATTCTTTCACCTTTCCATGTCTAATTTCATTTCTCAGCAAACCTAAAGTTCATTTGTCAAAGCAAATCTCTTTTTCCATTCATCAATCAGTGGGATCCTTCCCATTGTTTCTTTTATCTCCCAGTGCTGGTTTTATCTGCCAGCAGACCCAGAGCTGGTTTGGAAAGACAAATCTGCCATTCCTCTCATGGAGGCTCAGAGGAGGGTTCTGACAGTAACTGGGCACCTGAAGATGCTTCAGCAGCTGCCCCAAGTTCAGGGGATGGTTCAGAGCTGCTCTGCTCTGTGCTCTGCAGGCCTTGAGGATACCAAATTCATGGTGCAATCTAAAATATTTATATATATATATATATATATATATATATATATATATATATATATATATATATATATATATATTTCTGTAGCTTTAAGAGTTACAAACTCCCGCATGATTCTCCGGTTTGATGAATTTATGTGGTAATTTTGTACCTGCCTGGGAAGATGTGGTGTATGAAACCCCTTTTTTGGGCAAAAGCTGCTTTGGAATTTTGACCAAATCCACATCCAAGGATTTGCTCCTCTCAGACAACAATTTTCTTATGGCTGCTGTGGCTTTTCTGGTGCGTGATGCCCAAATTTTGCTGGTTTTCTCCTTGCTGGTTTTGCCTTTTACCATCAGTAACAGCTCTTGGCAGAGCTTTAGAAACCTGACAAATTGTTGGCTATAAAACAGATTTGCCCACGGATGAAATATCTTTGTGGCCAAACCCTCCCTCCTATAAATCAGGAGCACCAGTGCTTGTTTAAGTGACAAATTTTAGAACTCAGCAGGGGAAAATGAAGTCACTGACTGATGGCAAAGCACTCGTTCCTCTGCTTTTCATCCCAGGAATTCCAGGTGGGTACTGAGCACCCCAAAGAGCCCAGCAAGCCCTGATGGGAGGGCTTGAAAGGCTCACTGGGAGGGAAAAGGCTTGGAATAATTTGCTGTTGTTTGTAAGGAGCCTGGAGATGACAGCAGGGATGGCCTTAATGAGCCAGTTAAGGGCCAGGCAATTTGGGTGGGCTGGGGATGCCAATTGTGCAGCCCCTACTGGGAAAGGAGCTCCCAGACCAGTAAGAAAGGGGCTCCCAAACCATAAGAGCCTGGCTGGGCTGCTGGTGCAGCAGAGGAACTCTGGGAGCTGGAAGAAGAGATAATTCACCAACCCGTGTTCTGACCATGGTAATTATCATTGTTACTTTGGTTAATTACCTTTGTTACTTAGGCTGGACCAGCTCTGGTCCCCAGCCCTCTGGAAAGAGCAGAGGTGGAGTTGGAGGAGTGGGAAATTGTCAAAAAAAGGAGAATACAGCTCCTGTGGCAGCAGCACTGAAGTTCCCTGGCTGCTGGCACCATCAGCCATGACATTTTTTAAATGGAAATATGCTCCACCTGGAAGGTTTCTTTGTGCTTTCCAATAGTACTGAAAACAAATCGGTAGAAATTTGGAGTTTGTTTGGAGTCGAGGCCCATCCCAGCACTGATCAGTGCCCAGCGCTGGGATTTCCCTGAGCTAATTCCAGCCCAGCAGCTCTGGCTGAACTGGAACATTTCTTGTAAAAAAAAAAAAAAAGAACCCACTCAGCCTTGTGTTAAAGACCTCTGGCAGCGGAGCCGCCCCGAGAACCTCTGGTAATTTGCTTCTGTCATTAATTATTCACAGCTTTGCTTCAAGAGCTGCTTTTTCCTCTGTGGTTCTGGCACTTTTCCCCTCGTAACCCCTGGAAATTGATGTGTGTTCCTGGCCGGATGAAGTGCTTGCTCGGGCAGGTTCTGTTATCCTTTCTGGCTCCTTAAACTGTGATCAAAGTGCCCCTGCCACCCTCTTTGATAAACCAAGTGCTCTGACCCCTGCAGATCCTGCTCTGGGCTGCTGCTTTCTCATCCCTCCATCTGGTTCTGCAGCTTTCCCCTCAACACTCTGCAGCGAGGAATCAGGGAGAGCTGCTCAGGGAAATCTTTTAAAGGGTTTAAGGGCTGAGAACTGTCCAGACCCTTCACCTGTGGGAGGTGAAGAATTGGCCATTCTGCTTTTCTCTGCTGGGCCTGGCACTCATTTGCTGAAGGACTTTTTACCAAAATTTAAATCCTTTTCACCCTTTTACTGAGGACAGCAATTTTCCTGTAGCTCAGGCCCATGTCAGGCAACTACAGCTGATTTCACGTTGGGTACCCAAGAGTTTTAACACTTTTAATGTTTGGAAGAAATCTTTTTGTCTTTGTCTCAGCTGAAATCACTTGCACACTTTGAATTTGAGGATAATTTACATGTGAGATGGACAAATTTCTGGAAAGGCTCATTCCAGTCTGAGGTGAGCGACTCCAAAGGGTGGGAAGGGACCCCAAAACCCACCCAGTGCCACCCCTGCCATGGGATTTTCCTGTCGTGATCCAGGAGTTTTCCACTTTACCCAGAGTCTGAAGGTGTCCAAGATCTCCCAGTACAGCAGGGTTTTTATTCACTTGGGAAATGAGGATGATCCCATAAGAAAGAGGAATTCCCTCTGGATGTCTGTGGCTTGGCTCTGCACTTTTCCTTATTTCCTGCTGGCTTTACCCTTTTTTCCTTTTCCAGCTCTTTGCCCCCAGTGTCTTGGATCAGGTGCCCAGTCCCTCCTGTTCTTGTTTTTCACTACAAGAACTCCTTATTCCCAGGGGGGAAATCCTGGAGTGCTGCAATTCAAGCCTTGTTCCAGACAAGGTCTTGGGTCTGCTGAGCAAAAATTGAGCATCTCGTGTAAAACTTCATTTGAGGGACTTGACAAACTGTACAGGAGATGAAAAAAACTGCAGGATGGATGGGCTGCTAGCTCAGGCTAAACACTGCTGCTGCTGTGTGCAGGGGCAGAATGTGCCTGGGTGGTGCTTGCTTTGCCAGGGAACACAGAAGAAATTCTGGGCATAAAATGGGGTAATTTACCCCAAACTGGGTAAATTAAATTACCCCATTTAATTTACTCCATTTAATGGGGTAATTTTGGGGTAAATTAAATGGGGTAATTTACCCCAAAGCTGGACAAAGAGGATTCTTCTCACTTCATCCTTAAATCAGGGGATTGGATCCATTGCACAGTGCAGGGCTGCAGATGGGCTCAGAACAAGTGAGAAGCATCAAAATGCAGCAATAAAGAGGCAAAATAATCTTGGTTGTGTTTCCTGCTCTTGCAATTATGAAGAATCAGCTAAAGGCCGCTGGATACAATCCTGAGAAGCTTGAGATTTATCAAAAGCTGTTTCCAGAGAGCTTTCCCATTAAATGAAGCCTCTCTTTACCTCCATGATGTGTTTGGCTTCAATCACTGCAGGTCTCAATTGTCTGAAGGAGTGTGGACTCGGGGAGCTAATTTTGTGTTTAAGAAGAGAATTTCTGCCAGGACATGAATATTTAAGATTTATTTGTCATAAGAAGCACAGATCCTGTGTTTTCAGTGGCTGCAGGAGAATTGATGAAGATCATTCCCGCTTTGATGCAGAAATTGTGTTTTTGTCACGTTTGAATGAGGCTTGCTGCAGTGGCACTGGGATTTCTGGGAGCTGTAGGGACAGATATGAGAGCAATACAGCATTTTTTGCTTGTTTTTCATTAAATAACTACTAGGATGCGCAGAAGGAGATTTACAGTAGTCAAATGAGATGTGCTGTAATGTAGCATTGAATTAATTTCGCTGTAATGATGCTTTGCTGTGCCATTTACTCTGTGACATTCCCACAAAGCTGCTGCTCTTAACAAGAAACCCAAGTGCCCTTCAGCTAATTCCTGCAAATCCTCTCATTTCCTCATTAAAGCTTTTTTGTTTGTTTGTTTAATTTTGCCTTCAGCATGACAAGTTGATCTGAGGGCTGGAGCACCTCTGCTATGAGGAAAAGGTGGGAGAACTGGGATGGTGCAGCTGCAGAGGGGAAGCTCTGGGCTGACTGTGGCCTTTCAGCACCTGAAGGAGCCAACAAGAAATGTGGAGAAGGATTTGGCACAAGGGACAGAGGGAGAGGATACAGGGAATGGCTTCCGTCTGGGAAAGGGGAGGTTTAAATGGGATATTGGGCAGGGCTGGGCTGGAATTCCCAGAGCAGCTGGGGCTGCCCCTGGATCCCTGGCAGTGCCCAAGGCCAGGCTGGGGGCAGCCTTGGAAGGGTCAGTGTAGCCATGATATTTGCTGAAAAATCCTTTCCTTAGGATTGTTCCTCCTGAGAAGCTGAGAGGCCTCAGGAACAAAATGCAAACAATGGTTATCTGCTGCTGTGGGATGCAACAGGTGCATCTGGGATTGGTCTCATGTGGTTGTTTCTAATTAATGGCCAATCACAGCCCAGCTGGCTCAGACAGAGAGCTGAGCCACAAACCTTTGTGATCATTCTTTCTTTTTCTATTCTTAGCCAGCCTTCTGATGAAATCCTTTCTTCTATTCTTTTAGTACAGTTTTAATGTAATCTATATCATAAAATAATAAACCAGCCTTCTGAAACATGGAGTCAGATCCTCATCTCTTCCCTCATCCTCAGACCCCTGTGAGCACGGTCACAGGTCAGGGCTGGATCAAGGTGGATTTCAGGTCCCCCTGCACCCAAAGCAGGCTGTGGTTCCAGGTTAAAGCAGCTGGGAGGGTCGTGCCTGCAGTTCCAGCACGGGATTCCCATTTCTCTCCCCGGGATGCAGAGGTAGGAGCTGGATCTCTGGGCAGCATTTCCCACCAGTGCCTTAATTTCTGCAGCCAATTATCTCCAGCACTCATCACTCAGTGCCCAGGGCCCTCAGAGACACCAGACTCTCCCTTTTCCTCACGTGTGTGTCTTCCTAAATTAGCTTTTTCCTCAGGGAGAAGGAAGACCTTCTGGGATGGCATTCACATGGGTCCCAGGATGAGGGAAGAGACGAGGATCTGACTCCATGGTTCAGAAGGCTGGTTTGTTATTTTATTATATATATTGTATTAAAACTATACTAAAAGAAAGAATTTCATCAGAAGGCTGGCTAAGAATAGAAAAAGAAAGAATGATAATGAGGGTTTGTGTCTTAGACAGAGAGTCTGAGCCAGCTGGGCTGTGATTGGCCATGAATTAGAAACAACCACATGAGACCAATCCCAGACCCACCTGTTGCATCCCACAGGAGCAGATAACCATTGTTTGCATTTTGTTCCTGAGGCCTCTCAGCTTCTCAGGAGGAACAATCCTAAGGAAAGGATTTTTCATAAAAGATCTCTGCAACAATCTTCAAATTAGAGGAGATAAATTACATGCACACACACACATACAAAGATATTTATTTATCTCTGCTTGGAATGGGATCATTTACACCTGGGGTGGGTGTGGGAGGTTTTACTCTGCTCACACAGGGAGGGCTGGGAATGAGCCAGGCACGGAATCATCAAGGTTGGAAAAGTCCTCCAAGAACACCAAGGCACATCCAAGTCCCCTTCCCAGCCCCCATTTCCATAAAAATCTGCTGGAATGTCACCATGGGTGCTTCAGGAGCAGCTTTTGGATCCTCAGGGGCAGGAGGCTGTCCCCTGGAGGGTGGCACTGAGCTGGGGCTGCCCAGGACAGGGCTGGGAAAGGCCCCCACAGAGCAAAATCTGGTTCCTGCTGCTCTGTATTTCCAGTGCTCGAAGGAAAGGTGGTCTAACAAAATAGTGGAGAAAGCCCAGGGGTAGAGCCTCACCCCCTATTTAGAGAAGCAATTAGGCACCTGCCAGAGCAATTAGTGGGTAATGTGATTTCTGGATAATTGCAGAATAATTGCCCGTGTGCCAACGGTGGGTTGGGTTTCTTGTTGTTAAAGCTGTTGTAAGTTAATATGCCACCGATGTTTGGGCTGTCGCCACAAAACACACTTTAATATGCAATTAAAATGGATAAACAAGCTTTCATCCCAGTGAAGGTGCTCGTGGCAGTTAATGGAGGGTGAGCACAAAATCCAACATTTGTTTTGGATACAAGTCTGTGACCAGGCCCGTTCTGGGGAGGGGAGCAGGCTGGTGAGGTGCCTGCTGCACCCCCACTCTTTGGGAAATGAGTTAATTTGAGTCTTCTAAACTCATATTTCAGAGCTTTCAATTATTGGTGGTGCCCAAGGCCAGGCTGGAGCAGCCCGGGACAGGGGAAGGTGTCCCTGCCATGGCAAGGGTGGCACTGGGTGGGCTTAAGTCCCCTCCAAAAGAAACATTTTGTCATATATCCAAATATGAGGAGATGATGGGAATTCTGGGGATGGAAATTTGCCTCCCTAATTGCTGGAATTCTGTGCTGGCTCCTCAGGGAGGGCTGCACCAAACCCCTTGTACCCTTGTACTCCATCCTCTTTTGGCAAGTGCCTTTGGGAATCAAGTTAAATCACATCTCAGATTTCCCTCTGCATTTTGTGCTGTCAGGTTTTTGCAGGGTTTGCTGTTAGGGGAAGTGTTTGATTTGATTTAAGCACGAGATAAGATAAGCACATTGGAAATGGAGCTATCGATGGCGGGGCTATAATTTACAAAATTGCAGCATTTTCTTTATTGAAGCTCTGAAAAATGAAGCAGCATCACAGCTCACAGCTGGTTGTTTAAGGTAAGTAGGCACAGAGTGATCAACCCAAATCACATAAACCCAACAGGAATTCTCTCCCATCCTCCTGTGCTGAGAGGGAAGAGCTGAACTTTCACCGCCATTAAGATTACTTTTGGTTTGAGCTGAACTCCAATGGTTCCAAATCACCAGAACTCTGCATCTGGAGGAAGAGAAGGCTTTTGCATCCTGGTGGTTGTGGTGTGACCATGGGAGATGTAAAATGAGAACATTTGTGGGGTTTTCTGCTTTGTCTTGCAGGGAATTGTCTGAACTTTGATTTCCTGCCTGCAGGACCTCTGGGACCGTTGTTGTTTATTTTGTGAAGCAGCTTGGGGTGTTTGTGGCTCTCCATCTTCCTCCACCATGGAATCATGGAGTTGTTGGGCTGGGAGGGACCCCAAATCCCCCCAGTGCCCCCCAGCCATGGCAGGGACACCTCCCACTGTCCCAGGTGCTCCAGCCCCAGTGTCCAGCCTGGCCTTGGGCACTGCCAGGGATGCAGGGGCAGCCCCAGCTGCTCTGGGCACCTGTGCCAGGGCTGCCCACCCTGCCAGGGAACAATTCCCAATTCCCAGTGTCAGCTAAATTTCCCCTCTCCCTCTGTGCCCATTGCTCCTTGTGCCATCAGCTCCTGCTGAAGGTCCCTGTGATCCCCCAGACCCTGGAAGGCTCTGGGAGGGCTCCCCACACCCCTCTCCTCTCCAGGTGAGCACCCCCAGCTCCACAGGGGAGGTTTCCCAGTCCTCTTGCCAACCTCATGGCTTAGGCCTTGCTCCATGTCCTCCTCATCCTGGCATCCACCAGGGAAGGATGAAACCTTGGTGACAGCAAGGACTCCTTGCCTTTGCTGTCCCCCAAACCATCAGCAGGTCACAGGCTCTGCTCCTTCACAGGTTCTGCTCCTTCACAGGTTCTGCTCCTTCCCTTGTTCACAGGGTCCCAGGATGAGGGAAGAGACGAGGATCTGACTCCATGCTTCAGAAGGCTGGTTTATTATTTTATGATATATATTACATTAAAACTATACTAAAAGAATAGAAGAAAGGATTTCATCAGAAGGCTGGCTAAGAATAGAAAAAGGAAGAATGATAACAAAGGCTTGTGTCTCGGACAGAGAGTCTGAGCCAGCTGACTGTGATTGGCCATTAATTAGAAACATCCACATGAGACCAATCCCAGATGCACCTGTTGCATCCCACAGCAGCAGATAACCATTGTTTGCATTTTGTTCCTGAGGCCTCTCAGCTTCTCAGATAAAATCCTAAGGAAAGGATTTTTCAGAAAATGTGTCTGTGACCCTACATGGGAGGCTCAGGTTGGATATTGGGGAGGATTTTGCCACTGGCAGTGTGGTCAAGCCCTGGCACAGCTGCCCAGGGTGGAGTGCCCATCCCTGGGGCGGTTTCACAGCCCTGTGGAGGTGGCACTTGGGGACATGGGGCAGGGCTGGGAATGGTGGGACTCTGTGAGATCTTCTCCAGCCTTAACGACTCCATGGTTCATAAGGAATCCCCAAAGTTCCAAAGTGCCACCTGCTCCCGGCCCGTTTCTGTGGGAAATACTCCAATTTCCTCAGCCAGTCTCCAAACAAAGCCATCAAACTCCTCAGGTTCCCGGGCAAAGCAGAAACCCCAGATTTTGACAATCTATTTTTCTGCAGGCAGGAAATTATTTTTCAATGAATTTTCACATAACTTGAAGTAATTGGGGGCTTAATATTTGCAATATTTTTACATTTGCTTTCTACGAGTATTTAAATATTTGCACATAAAATAAATTCTTTCACCACACTAATGAAAATCTAAGGACCCAATAGTCACATTCATTATTAGAGGCAGTAAATCACCTCTGGTGAGTTCAGTTTTACTTCCAATATAAATGCAGATTTATGAGCTTTCCTGTTGCATGATTTATTTGCATGATTTTTTCCTTTCCCAGGAAGACTATTTCCCTCTTCCTAAACATCCAATATACATGAAAAGGGATTGAAGTGCTGAGGAATTATTTAAAAAAAAAAAAAGGTAAAAATAAAAAAAAAAAGTTGCTGCTTCTTCAACTGGACAGCTCAGGTAAGAATTCGAAGCTGATGTTTTGATGGGAATTTTATGTGGGAGGAAATGGTCGCTTGTGGAATAAGATGAGACATTTGTGTGTGTGCTGCTGCTTTTACTGCTGGGTTATTGACTTCAGAGTGTGTTTCGAGCAGTATTGAATTTGCAGCAGTAAAACACTTCACATTGCCGAACATTTGTGTTTAATAAATTGCTTTTTATGGAAGCAGGAGCCTGTATTTACCAATTGCTTTCTGGAACCTGTGGGATGTTTCATCATTCCGCAGAGAACTACCTGAAAACTTTTAGTTTCTGAGTGAGACCAGCCAGTCTCATTTGTTCTGAGGCTGAGGAAAGATGTACAAGGGAAAATCTGTGCCACAGGAGCCTCTTAGGAAATATTAGAGGAGAGAAATACATTTATGGGGATGGAAGGAGGGAGAGAACAGCGTTAACATCCAGCTGCTAATGGACTGTGTGGCATCCACCACTTCCAGGAGTTCTTAATGGCCTTTGTGACTGAGAAAAGCAACATTCACCGAGGTTTAATAAATTTTTTAGCTTTCTAAGCGAGGCTGGCAGCTCCAAAGAGCGACATTTTCACCAGCCCATTAATGCCTCCTGAATTTTCTACATTGCAACCTCCTGCCTGCCAGTTCGTGCCTCTTTATCTGCACTAATTAAGCAGCATTTCCATCCAGTGTCTTTGATTTGCACCCGAGGATCTCTCCACTCCCATTTTAGTGTCGTTTTGTTCCCCTGAACGCCTCTGATGTCACCAGCCCAGGCCGCCTATTCCAGGACATGAATTTTTCACCAAGTCTACACCTTCATTTTTGGGAGGTGGGAGAGGGAAAAAGGGGGCATGAATACAAAATGACTCCTCTATTTTCACTTCAAAGACTATTTGGGCCGCTTCAAAGGGTTCCTTTGCCACAGAGAAATCATGTTTTTTGAAAACACTTTTAAAAAAATGAAAGGCAGAAAGCGACTTTGTGCTGAAAGAATTCCTCCTCGGACGACGCGAGCGGTGCTGGGCAGTGGTGATTTGGTGTGCTCAGAGGACTTAATCATCCTGTGGGCTTTGATTGGTGCCTCCAGGCTCCTCATCTCTGTAACTACATTTAAATTAAAAATAAGGCAAAACGTTTTGCTGTGCCGCGTCCCTCGCGCTTCCTGCTTAGCATTTTCCCGCTGTCCCCGGGACTGCAGCGGGAAACCTCAATTTATCTGTTTGCCCTTGTGGGATGTCTGCTTAAACATCCTTCAGTGGGATTTAAGAGGCCTGATTTGCCCGTGATTCCAGCCCTGGTAATTCTGTTTAATGTTGTTTAATTCTCGCAGCAGAGCCACGGGTGAAGTAGTGTGACCGTGCTCACAGGGTCCCGGGATGGGGGAAGAGATGAGGATCTGACTCCGTGCTTCAGAAGGCTGATGCATTATTTTATCATCTGTATTACATTAAAACTATGCTAAAAGAATAGAAGAAAGGATTTCATCAGAAGGCTGGCTAAGAATAGAATAGGAAGGAATGATCACAAAGGTTTGTGGCTCAGCTCTGTGTCCAAGCCAGCTGGGCTGTGATTGGCCATTAATTAGAAACAACCCCATGAGCCCAATCCCAGATGCACCTGTTGCATCCCACAGCAGCAGATAACCATTGTTTGCATTTTGTTCCTGAGGCCTCTCAGCTTCTCAGGAGGAAAAACCCTAAGAAAAGGATTTTCCATAAAAGATCTCTGCGACAAAGTACGCCGTCACCCACTCGTGTGCCTTGGTGACACCGGGGTTGTGAGAGGAGGGAAAAGGGCTTCACGTGGCACTGCCTGGAATGGCTGCCTGATATTGCTGGGGTTTCACGAGCTCGGAGTGAGCAAGGAGGGAGTTGTTAACAAGAATCCCACTTTTCTCCTCCTGGCTGTGTGCAGGAGCTCGCGGCTGATGGGAATTCCCAGGAGCAATGAGCGGCTCTGGGGGCTGTGGGTGCACAGAGCTGCTCTGGGCTCCCTGAGGAGAAACCCAGGGGAGATCTGGCTGTGATTGACAGGAAAGAGATGGAAATTTGGGTTGGGAAAAGTTCTGGGGTTTTCAATTTTTTTGTTTTCTTACTTTTTCCTCCCTCAGGAATTGTGCTCCCGTGCTTTGCTTCTCACTCTGAGAAGCTGAGTTGTTGAACACAAACTGAATTGTGTTCCTCACTAGCAATCCACATTGCAAAAATGGCTTTTAATTTTGTTTTTTTTTTTCTGTGTGTGTGTGTTTCCAAATATAGGTAATTCTGGGTTGTTTCAGGAGAGATGATGCTGCCTAGAAGTGACATTTGGAACTCCTGGCTTCCAGAACAGCGCGGTTTTCTTGAGAATGGTAAGTCCCTGAAATACTGAAATATGGCTAAATTGAAAAAAAAGGTAAATTTAGATGGGATATTGGGAATTAGGAATTGTTCCCTGGGAGGGTGGGCAGGGGCTGGAATGGAATTCCCAGAGCAGCTGGGGCTGCCCCTGGATCCCTGGCAGTGCCCAAGGCCAGGCTGGACACTGGGGCTGGGAGCACCTGGGACAGTGGGAGGTGTCCCTGCCATGGCAGGGTGGGAATGGGTGGATTTGGGGTCCCTTATCAACCAAACTATTCCATGATTCTCTGCTTCTGCACTTCAGCAGATCAGAGTGGAAACTGCAAATATATTTATTTCAGATGCCGCTCTCTGGTTGTTTCCAGCTGAGTGCTCTCCTTTCTGGGAGGGGGATCCTGGGCTCTGGGCAGGCTCTGGGAGGTGAATGGTGATGCCTGGCTCTGCTTTCCCAGCCCTTTTCCCAGAGAACCAGCAGCAGCTTGGCTGTAATTGCTCACTGCTCTCCATTAGTGCCTCTCCCTCCTGGCAGCTCTTTAATAGTTTGCATCTCTCGGGGTTGGAAATTACTGGTTTAATTAAAACAATTTGTTTCAAATGGGGCTCCCAAATCCCCGCATGATGTTTTAGGAGCCTTGGGCGAAGAGCTGGAAATGGAGAGGAGCAATTGTTGGGAGGGTTTAGAGTGAGGCTGGAAGGAGGAGTTGGGATTTTTGCATAATTTTTGAGGCCTGGACTGGCAGTGGTGGAGACAAAATTGTGTAGGACTGAGATTTTGTCTCCCAAACATTAAATTAATTCAGCCTTCGCTGGGTTGGGACAATGCTGTCAGCACAGGGTGGATTTTGGGGAGTCCTGTGCAGGGCCAGGAGCTGGACTGGATGATCCCTGTGGGTCCCAGCTCAGGATTTTCCACAATTCTGTGAGGTTTAGTTGGACCTTGTTTGTTTTGTGATTGACAGAAGGTGTTCTTTTCTGGTGAAGGAAAGGAGACAGCCCAAAAAAGGGACCTTGGACACCTGAATGGCACAAAAATGCACTTTGGCAGTGGGATTGGAGGGGCAACAGCCACGAGTGGTGTGCACAGGTGGGAGGTGAAGGTGGCAGTGCCAGGCAGGAGAACTCCTGGAATATCCTGAGCTGGAAGGGACCCACATGGATCACAGGTCCAGCTCCTTGGGTGGATCAAGCCTGGTTCTGCTTTAGGATCCTCTCCCTCTGCACCCATTGAGAACCTCAAGGCTTTGGGGCTTGGCTTTGCTCTTAGCTGGAATTTTATTTTTATTTAAAATAATACTTCAAAACATTTTCCTTCAGCTTTGCTACTTTGGGTCTTTCACCATGTTCTGTGTCACTGGTCCAGGGTGCCCAGAGCAGCTGTGGCTGCCCCTGGACCCCTGGCAGAGCCCAAGGGATGCGGGACAGGGACAGGGGGAGGTGTCCCTGCCATGGCAGGTGTGGGATTTTCTCAGGATTTTAGTTGTTAATTGCAGCCCCCAGATATGGGAAAACTCTCTGTTTTGGCCTGCACGTGTTAAGACTGAGTCTGGACTCTTCACTTTTTGGTCTTGAGGTTGTTTATCCATTCTTATCTATAAAATTTTCCTCCTGCCCAGCCGAGGTCTGCTCAGCAGGGCAGCCACAGGCACTCTTTGTGTTGTCCTTTTATACTACAAACTATGTATATCATATTTACACTTAATTCCCAATACCCATCACCCATGTTAGACAGTGCACTTCTACTCTAAACCAACCCCAAAGTGCCAGCATCACTGCAGAACATGGAGGCAGAGAACAAGAAGAAGAAAGGCTGGACACACCCAAGTTCCTCCATCTTGTCCCCATAATCCCCATCCCAAAAATCCCAAAATCTACATTTTCACCTGGTGATAATTTTATTATTACATTATTTAAACTTCTGTGGCTCTCAGGTCCTCATACAAAGCTGGCAACTTGCTCCAGGGGTCACAATCCAATCCCCAGGTGCTCTGGCTGTGTGCCAGGGTCTCTGAGCCCCCAGCGGGGTCCTTGGCAACTCTGGACACCCAGAGGGGATGCACTGAGTTCCAACAGGATTTGGGGATGGATTTTCATGCCCCTTCCCACCCAAACCAGTCTGGGATTCTGGGATCTGCTTCCCTTGGAGCAATGCTGTTGCCAGAGGGCACAAACCTCACGACCCATGAGCCTATCCCCTTCTTGATAATGAATTATCTTCCCAACAAAGAACCAGTTTATTGCTTGGATTACAAGGAAAACACACAGTGAGGCTCAGAGCTCCTGTTGGTGCTGCCTCTGCTTTTCCAGGTTTTCCTGCTCTCCCACTCCCTGCAGCCCTGAACCAGTCTCCCTTTCCTTCCACCTGCAGATGGGAGCTCATTATGGGGATTTGTCAGACACTTCCAGCATTTTTAGCAGGAGCACAACAAATACACTGCATTTTCATGGTTTCCTTGTTAGCTCTTTTTTTTTTTCCCTGACAAGTGAATCTCAAATTCCAGTTGTTTTAAATGCAGCCTGGCTTCAGAACATCTTGTAAATTATGATTTCCTTCATGTACTCGTTCTTCATTTTCCTCCCAGACAGGTTCCGGAGGCAGCCTGGGAAAACACAACCTGGAGAATGAGTTGTTTTGGGTAGAGAATGGCTTTTGCCAGGATTTATGTTGCCTTTATGGAGACACAAGGAATTCTTCTGACATTTAAGTCCCTGCACTGAAGTAAGTTGTTTTTTGGCTTTTTTTTTTTTCCAGTGCTGACAGTAATTTAGACAGAAAGCGCAGAGATTTTCAAGTCTGCTTCGCTGAACTTGTTGTGTGATGGTTTTGTGTGGATTTTGTGCCAATAGTGGGGGATAATATACAAGGAAAATTGTGGATATCCATCCCTGGGGGTGCCCAAGGCCAGGCTGGACACTGGGGCTGGAGCACCTGGGACAGTGGGAGGTGTCCCTGCCATGGCTGGGGTGGCACTGGGTGGGATTTAGGTCCCTTTAGGTCCCTTCCAGCCCAAACCATTCCTTGTTTTTAGGATTCTTAGCTTTCAATCCTAGTCCTGAGCAGTTTTATGGAATATTTGTCAAACTACAAACCCATTTTCCCTGAGGATGTTTTAATTGGCTTTGAGTTTGTGAGTGCTGGTAAAGATTAAGATAAAATCGAACATCAGAGGTGGAAGAGTTGCTGCAAAAAATCAAATCAATAATGACCAGAAAATTAGGAAATTTGGCCTGGAAGCCACAATGACAGATGGAAATTCCTCCAATAATCTAAGATAGTAGGTAATGGATCAGGATCCTTTGGAATGACACTGAGCCTAAGGAAGCACGTGGATTTTCCCAGTGGACCCATAATAAAATAAATAATTTTTTCATGGTGTTATACAAAGAAGAAAACCAAACCAAGCTTTCTATGCAGCAGGAAATGTTTTGTGTTTCTCAGTGCTGGTTTCAGTGCTGGTTGGTATAAAAACTTACTTTGAAGCTCTTGGAATTTAATTTCCATAGAAAAAAAGCTGCTTTCTTCAGAGCAACAATCCAGCAACAAACAAGCAGCAATCCTGTAAAATTAATGGGCTTAATTAAAATGTACATGGATTGGGGAAGGATCCACAAGCATAACAGAGATTTACTCTCTCATACCAGACTGAATAAATTTCCATGAATTTCCTGGGAGATTTTTAAGGCATTTTATGACCTTGTTTATAAAGGAAACTTGGGATTTCGAGCTTGATTAGTTTTAAGAAAATACTGGAAAGAGCATCTCCAAGTGTTTGGTAAAGCATTTTCTTATTTATCTTTAGCAGATTATTGTCTTTCCAAATAAATATAAAGCAGAACTCAGAGATTTTGCATTTGTGATTCAAAACAGAGATAATTTTCTCAGTAGTTTTTAATAATAATTTGCAATTTACGGTTAATTGTTGTGACTGGCTTTGGCTGAGAGCTCTCACTTGTGTCTGGTTGGCCTGAGCAGGGAAACGCCGTTCCCTTTTCCCAGTTCCTTCCTGTTGGTTTTTGCAGCCTGCTAAAATGTCCTGGATCGGTGTGGGGGGCCAATCCCTGTTATTGGAATAATTCCCAGGTTGTTCCTGGGTATTTGGTGGTGCCTGCACTCCCAGGGGCATCCCAGCCCTTCTCCCTGGGCTGCTCTGCTGCTGGCACCTCCTGCTTGGCACCAGGCTGGGCACCGGGAATCATTCCCGTGGGGATAATTCCACTGGCAGTAATTCCTGTGGGAGTAACTCCATTGGGAATAATTCCTGTGGGAGTAATTATTCCCGTGGGGATAATTCCATCAGCAATAATTCCATCAGGAATAATTCCTGTGGGAATAATTCCATCAGGAATAATTCTTGTGGCAATAATAATGCCATCAGGAATAATTCCATTGGCAATAATAATTCCATCAGGAATAATTCCATTGGCAATAATTCCTGTGGGAATAATTCCATTGGCAGTAATTCCATCAGGAATAATCCTATTGGCAATAATTCCATCAGGAATAATTCCTGTTGGAATAATTCCATCAACAATAATTCCTGTGGCAATAATTCCATTGGTAATAATTCCTGCGAGATTAATTCCATTGGTAATAATTCCATGGGGAATAATTCCTGTGGGAATAATTCCATCGGCAATAATTCATGTGGGAATAATAATTCCATCAGGAATAATTCTTGTGGGAATAATAATTCCATTGGAAATAATTCCTGTGGGAATAATAATTCCATTGGGAATAATTCCGTGGGAATAATTCCATTGGGAATAATTCCGTGGGAATAATTCCATTGGGAATAATTCCGTGGGAATAATAATTCTTGTGGGAATAATTCCATCACAAATAATTCCATTGGGAATAATAATTCCATCAGGAATAATTCCTGTGGGAATAATAATTCCATCAGGAATAATTCCTGTGGGAATAATAATTCCATCAGGAATAATTCCATTGGCAATAATAATTCCATCAGGAATAATTCCATTGGCAATAATTCCTGTGGGAATAATAATTCCTGTGGGAATAATTCCATTGGCAATAACGCCTGTGGGAATAATTCCGTTGGCAATAATTCCTGTGGGAATAATTCCATTGGCAATAATTCCATCAGGAATAATTCCTGTTGGAATAATTCCATTGGTAATAATTCCTGCGAGATTAATTCCATTGGTAATAATTCCATGGGGAATAATTCCTGTGGGAATAATTCCATCGGCAATAATTCATGTGGGAATAATAATTCCATCAGGAATAATTCTTGTGGGAATAATAATTCCATTGGAAATAATTCCTGTGGGAATAATAATTCCATTGGGAATAATTCCGTGGGAATAATTCCATTGGGAATAATTCCGTGGGAATAATAATTCTTGTGGGAATAATTCCATCACAAATAATTCCATTGGGAATAATAATTCCATCATCAATAATTCCTGTGGGAATACTTCCATTGGCAGTAATTTTATTGGCAATAATTCCTGTGGGAATAAACACTTCCATCCCCTG
>CM077469.1:33946347-34002481 GCA_039654755.1 Calcarius lapponicus | reverse complement strand
AAGCTCCTCTCTGTCGGGTTGGTCTTCAAAAGTTGGCTGATAGCAGAGGACAGCATGAATTATCAATGAAAAATTATTTAAACAGTACCTTGGGGCTTTTTTAGACAAAGCCTAATAAGTCACATGGGTAGATATCAATCAAATTTATCCCCCTTAGATTTAGTAAATATTCCCCGAAGTTAAGTCAAATTAAGTTGATTATATGGCTCCTCTCCTTGCAGTTCAGTGTGACTGTGGGGCACAGTCCTAGGTTTAGGGAGAAGCATATTTTTAGCAGCGCAGCAGCAGCGTGACATGTTTGCTAATAAAGCTGACACAGTTTCTCCCCCAGCATCCCGGGCAAGGCAGGTGACAACGCGCCTTGTCCCAAGCTGTGCCCGGCTGGGGACCTCTGGCAGCCCGGCCCCGTGTTTGTGTGTCCCCATCCCCAGCACCTTCATGCATTTTTAATGGCTATTAGTGTGTTTAGCATAACACAGGAGATGAATAGGGGGCGCGCCGGTTGCGGGGCTCTTTTGTTGTGGCGGAGATGCTCAAAGCAAGGTGTGATTGACATTGCCCTCACTGTCGTTTGCGATCTGGGCATGATGAAGGGACATCAATGTCTGAAAACATTGCCTCGCGTGCATTGATAAAGTTGTGTCATTTTAAAATCAGATTTTCTACCTTTTTATTGTTTTGATAACAAGGTTATGCCCTGGAGGAGACACACATGCTCCCCCGTGAGCTGGGAGATGTGTGAAACCAAAAGTTTGTTCCGTTCTTCCCGTTGAGTGGGCTATTTCAGGAATATTTATTATCACATGTCTATTAAAGTTTGGAGTGTTTCTCAGAAGCGGGAGAGCCATTTACCAAAGCAGAAAATCACCTTTTTTTTTTCCCCCCTATTCTTTTTTGGATCCAGCTGAAAATGTGTGAGAAGGGAGTGTCAAACAAAGCAGGGTGTTGCCTCTTGTCTGTAATTAATTTCATTGCAATCGGTTATTGAGAAACTTCAGTGTTTTTCTCAGGTGTTGAACGGTTCACCAGGCAATTGCAAATGGTGGGAAAAGATTCCTCGGAAGCTGGTGGTTGTGAGCAGAATAACAGGGATTTCAGCCACAAGTTGGTACATTTTGAAATATAGAGTGCTTTGGTGGGAAGGGTCCCTAAGGTCCTCTCATTCCAAGCCCCATATTTAAATTTTCAGCCGTTTTCTGGTCTAGGCCCACTGTATCAATCCCTTTTTTCTACTCAATTATTTAACTTTTCAAACGTTTGTTGGGGGTTTTTTTCTCCTCTTTTTCTGTACATGAAATATTATGATAATTGACTTAGAAACCACAACATATAAAATACACACAAAATATAAATCCTGCTGCTGGAGGGTGGGGTTTTCCCCTGCTCTGCCCACCATTTCTGAGGGTGGGGGGGGGTGGGATTCTGTCGCCTGTGCCCTGAGAATGACACTGAGATTGTCAGAGCATTATATCCTTAGAGGAAGTAAAGCTGAAGCCTGACTAAGCTTCCTGTGTGCCTCAAGTGAGCAGGTCTGGCCTTAGCTCCTCTAGAACCTGTTTTACTTCAGGCCTGAGAGGTGGGCTGGGGAGGTGGGAATGGAAGCTGGGGGGGTTTTTTGTGGTTTGGATGGTCCACTGGGGCCATCCCTGCAGATGAAAAAATGCAGGAGGTGTTGTGTCTCCAGCAGCAGTAGTGGGCATTGGGCAGCTTTGCTGTGGGATACATGCAGATGGAGAAATTAGAATCACAGAATTGTTTAGGCTGGAAACAGTTCTCCAGCACCATTGAGTCCCCACCACTGGCCCCATGTCCCCCAGGTGTCCACATCCACAGGGCTGTGAAATCCCCCCCCAGGGATGGGGAATCCCCCCTGGTGCAGCACCTTTGGGTGAGGAAATCTTCCCCTAATCTCCAACCTAAACCTTCCCCTGCTGCAGCCTGAGGCCATTCCTGTTGCTGTCCCCTCCCTTCCTTGTCCCTTGCCCCTCTCCAAGTTTCTCTTGATGCCTCTTTGGGCATCTGGAAAGGTCTTCCTGGAGCTGGAGACTCCCCAGCCTGGCTCCCAGAGGGGGCTCCAGCCCTTGGAGCATTCTCCGTGGCCTCCTTTGGAGTCACTCCATGAGCTCCTCCTGCTGGGAATTGCAGAGCTGGGTGCAGCACTGCAGGTGGGGTCTCAGGAGTGTGGGGCAGGGGGACAGAATGCCAGGGAGGAGCTCCAGAGCTCTGGGGGAAATCTTAGTGCAGGAAAACGGGGTGGGTCTCAGGAATCAGCAATGAAAACTGATGCTGGAGAAAAATAAATTGATTGTATGCTTCTCCCCATCCCCCTCTGCTGCACAAAACCTTGGCTGCCACAGTTTGCTGCTGGGAAGAGGCTGATATTTCCCTCTGTCTCTTCATGCAGAGCGTTTGCTCTCCTCTCCTGGAGCAGTTGCAGCTCAGGAAAATCAGGTGGCTCCCTTGATGGAACCCCAGCACTGCCAGGGGTGCTGGGACACCCCAGCAGGGACTTGGCCAGGGCTCTGCAGTCCTCCTGCCACAGCTCCCAAATCCAAGCCCAGCCTGGCAAGTCTCAGCGGTTCAGCTGGGGTGGAGCTGCTGGTGCTGAAGGAGTTGTGGTTTGAGTGAAGCCTTGTTTGGGTTTGGAAGTTTGGGGTTGGAAGTTTGGGGTTGGAAGTTTGGGGTTGGAAGTTTGGGGTTGGAAGTGGGAATCTGGGGAGTTCCTAGGGCCACTGCTGAGCTTCCAACTGCTCATTTCTGTGGGAATCCATAAAATCAGAAGATTTAAGAAAGTGGTGAAAAAAGACAAGCCCCCATAGTCTTGAGAGCAGTGAAATGTTAAACCAGCCAGAAAAGATATATTAGCAGAGGCAAAGATATGAGAACTAGACACATAGGCCTGTGTAATTTAGCTTCCTAAGCTGCAAAAAGTATATTTTAAAGATGCATTTAGAAAGTTAAATATTAATAGAGCTCTGTGCTTTTGTGTTTTATAAACAAACTATTGTATGAGAGAATAAAGTCTGCTTTTGTTTTAAGCAAAGCTACGTGTGCTTCATGTGATTAGATAGATTGACTGTCAATATGCTTTTGCTTTATGTGATTGGCCTGAAACTTGGACTGAGACTGTCTATGGTATGTTGTAACATGAAGTTTCCTTAGCACGCTGTCTGGTCAGCGAGCTGTTTGCATCTTTCCTCTCCAATTGTCATAACAATGTGATGAGGCCTGATGCTGGAAAATTAAAAAGCTCTAGACGCTGATCAAAGCAGCCCCGTGCCTGTTCATGTCCTGTATATAAACAGCCAGTGTCCCATTTCCAATCAGCTCTAAAATTCCTACCTGCTCCTGCAGGTTGTGGTGAGCTGCGCTCGAGGTATTGTGTAAAAAATGGGTCAAGAATATCAGTTTACTGCTGAGTGAACACACCCACTGACTTCCAGGAGTTTCACTGCAGAAATACTGCTCGGGTGAGCTCCAGGGAGAGCTCCTTGCTTCTAAGGATAGAATTTGGCCCCACAACCGCCTCAAGAAAACCTGAAGGGAGCCGTGTGTAGAACTGTGTTAAAGCAGGGATTGGGAGCAGCTCCCCATTAATTGGGTTTTAATGCAGCTCACACTCAGTGTGAGCCAGCCCTGAATGTTCAAGGTGTTAAAAGGAAGCATTTTTGGTCCATTTTCTCACTGAAGTGGTGCAGACAGACAGCAAGTTTCTACATTATAGTCGTGTTTCTGTTTCCTTTAGATCACATTTTACAAAACATGCATACACAGGCAATGCATAAATATCTTAATAAAAAGTGCCTGATATTTGATGGAATCACCAGCCTGGTTTGGGCTGGAAGGGACCTCAAAGCCCAATCCAGTGCCCCCCCTGCCATGGGGTTGACACCTTCCAACTGTCCATGAGTGCTCCAAGCCCCTGTTCCTGCCTTTTCCCTTGGGCACTGCCAGGGATCCAGGGGTATAAAAAGAGAAAAATATTTGAATTAAACAGTAATCTCTTCACATATCATAGCTAGGTCAGTCTGTGGGTATGGGTGACAGGTTTAACATGGCTTTAATAATAAGGAAGTCTCAAAATTGCTAAAAATCTGCTCTCTTGCTGGGGTTAATGGTTTACACCATTTGTTGTTTCCTGCAGTGTGAGTGTGGACCCTAATCCTCCTATATCCAAGAGCCAGGCTGAGTTCAGTGGCTACAGGTGGGAGGCTGCTGCTGCAGTGGGAGCTGCTGTTTTCCAGACAGATTTGGGTATTTTTCCAACTGTTGTGCTTGAATGGTTTGGGGTTGGGTTTTTTTATTTTGGGTTGTTTTTTTTTTTTTTTGCTAATAGTAATAATAACAGTGAGAACCAATGAGTGTAAAAAACCAACAGGAAAAGTTGTCTGTGCAGTACCCCAGGCAGGCTGTGAAAAAGCTGCGAGGGAGGAAGCAAGTGTTTATAACTGTTCTTTGCATTTGCAAATACTCTGGGGGAAAAACAAAACAAACAAAAAAGAAAAGCAGGGGAAAAAATAACGACAAAAAAAATAACCTACCACGACAAACAAAAACTAACATTCCCCAGCAATCAGGGTTGGGGGGGAAGGAAAAACCAGTCTGTCCTTTAATTCCTCTTAATCAAAAGAGATTAAAAAGGGTGGGAAAATCAGGCTGTGGGATATAGAGGAGGACAGGAGGGGACTGGCACTGGTCCCTCTGCTCTTCCCCTCACATCCATCCTGAATTCCTGAGGGACTGAGCCCCCTCACCAGCCCCAAAAATCCTTGCTAGAGATGAGATACAAACATATATGCATAGGAAAATAATATATAATAGAATATTATTTAGTGGAAGGTGTCCCTGCCCCATATGGCAAGGGGGGTGGTATAAAGTGATTTTTAAGGTCGCTTCCAACCCAGAACCATTCATAAATTCCATGATTATTAGTTAGAAGTGTATGATTTTCCCTTCTTTGGACTAATTCCCACCTTCAGTTAAAACTGTTAAAAAGTTACTCGATACAGCTGGTGTTCAAGTCAAAATTGATTTCTCTCCATTATCCCCATGGATTTTCACGTGTTTTGTATGGAGAATTAAGGGCCCAGTGGGCTGGTGGGAGGGACCTCCTGAGCATTTAGGCATTAACAACAGGATCAGGGTAAATTATCTGGAAATATCCTTCCCGTGTGAGGGGGTGGGGAGGTGATGGAATGGTGTTGAGTTTTATCTTCTTTTTTTCTTCAGTGAGGCCCCCAATCCTAACCAGTGTCCTCCTCGCACAGGATCACCACTAATGTCAATTCCTTCACTTTCTTTTTTCTTCTGCCAAGGTTGGGATTAATGTGTGAGAGGGTATATTTCTTGTTGGGACCTCAGATGTTTTTTAGTTCTTATCCATGTTCAACTCCAACAAACTAAAAATGGAGCCCCATCTCTCTCTCTACAAGGCCCTTTAAAGATAAACTGTCCAATTAAGAAATGGCACCTACAATTATTTTTTACTTTTAACTTAAAACCCAACTACCTGTGGTCTGCAATGTGGACTTTTTTATCCAATTACACAAAACCACCCAAACCCAGGGAGAAGAAGGTGAGGAAGGATCAGCCTCCACCCTAAAACCTCCATCTTGCTTTATGTATATTATTATATTCTAAATCCTTAAACTCTTGAGTTTCCCACCCTGTGATATACACACACCTTCTATCCCATAACTCCACACCCCACAATCCCAGTTCTGCCATTCCAGTTTGGAAAGCTTCTCCACAGCTCAGGTCAGTGCAGAGTTCTCTTGGGGTCAGTGCCTGCCAGAACGGAAAGTCTGAAATTCTCCATTTCCAACGGGATTGGAATTCCCAGAGCAGCTGGGGGCTTGCCCCTGGGTCCCTGGCCAGTAGCCCAAGCCAAGGCTGGACACTGGGGCTGGAGCACCTGGGATGGGTGGAAGGTGTCCCTGGTGCCTCAGGGGCTCTCCTGGTCACCTGGAGGGGGTTTTGCTGAACCCCACGTGCAGGGTAGGGGGCACAGGAAGGACAGAACCTCGTGGTGCTCCTGTTGATCAGCCCTCCCCAGACACGGAGTTCTCATGGAGCCAGAGGACCCTCCTGTGTGTTCGGTTTGTTGTGGGGATTTCACAGCACTTTATAAGGATATTTAAACAGCGTAAAACGCTGGCACACGGAAAATTGGGCAAAAGTTCAGCCACCTCATAGTGGGGCAGGTTGTGCTCCCAGGCACTCACACTTGCAGACAGTTCAGTAAACAGGGTTTGGCACTGCCTCTTCGAGCTGCTTAAACTAATTAATGCCTTTGCTCCCCGCAGGACGAAATGGAGTTTTCAGATACGTTTCCCAAAATGATGTGCACGATTGCTAAATATTCATTCTTCTGAACCCTCCACGAGTGTTTTATGTGGGGAGCAGAGGCATGGATTGCTCCCATGGAAAATGCCTGGTGGCCCTGGCAGGGGGATAATCTGTGCCCCTGTGTGGGAGAGGAGGATGGTCTGTGTCCCTGTTGCCAGCCTGTGCTCAGCAATTTGGGCGATCACTCGGGGCTCTGCAGCTGCCCCATCCTCCCCCAGCTGCTCCCTGTCCAGGTGCACTTTGCTCCGTTTTCTCCCTGATTCCAACAGGTTCCCGAAGTTTCAGGTCCATCCCATCCCAACCTGCCAAAACTGAGGGTAAAAAAGGAATTTTCTGGTCATTTAAAAGATGCCATAGGGGGCAGTGACCTCCCCAAGACCCCTGAGTAGGGGGTTTAAAGCTAATCCCTGCCAATTAAACAGGTTAAGAAAACTAATAAGGACCCCGTTTGATTTGAAATAACCCTTCTGAAGGAATCACAGTAAACAAAATCTGTTTGCTAAGGAAACCCTGGTAGCACTCAGCCAGTTACACAACTGCTTGTGCTAATGAACCCAAAGCTGTTAATGTGGTTTCTTCAGTTAAATTGATTCATGAATTTTGAAGAGAACATTATCTAATGAATTTTCTTTGAATAGAAGCAATTAAAAGGACAAATCAGTCTGATTAACCCCAAAGTCACCCTACTGCCACAAATGGGTGTACAGTTTGAAATTATATCATAAAAAAACTAGAGCCAGATTTGCTATCTCTTTGGCCCTCTACCTAATCCATGTAAATTAATGAACAACAAAGTTAATTTCTTTGATGGACCCTTTTCTCGTATCACCTGGATTTATGCTGATGTTTAATTTGCTTAATGTTATAATAAAGACCTAAACAGATTTTTTCAAATGAAGTGATTATCATTCCCTTCAGTTAAGAAGTGATTTTTATTATTTAACACACACCATAACGCCGTATGGGTTTCCTTTAAGAACAAAATCACATTTCTTTTACCTTCCCACGGAAGGTAATCAATGTCTTTTTTGACAACTAAAGAAAGAAAATGTTTTAATCAGTTTGTTTCTTTGCCAGAGCGGGAGATTGAGGCCTCTCAGCCTGGGGGAAGGGGTCTCTTCTCCTTTTTTTCCACCCCTTTTTCAGTCACCCAGCTCACTCCTCTCAGTAAGTTATCCATGAGTGAGATCATCAGAGCTTTTCCAAGTGCCTTGGAGGAGCAAGAGGTGTGCAACCAACTCAAATCACAAACAGGACTATCCCTTTAGCTTCCTTGTAGAAACAACCCCTGGGCTGGGTGACACCCCGAGATGCCAAAAGAAAGCCTCTCCTAATCGCATTTGCTTATTCGTTATTTCAGCAATTGGAACCCACTTAAAGCAATTTGCTGCTGAATTAAAATTTAAAATAATGGCCAATACATTATATTTTTTTACCCCCTGCATCATTAAGGATGTGCAGGAACATTCAAGGTCACAGCTAGCCTTACACTTGGCAGTGTGTGCAGTGACTGAGCAGTAGCTTGGGGGTCCCCACTCTAAAATGCAGTCAAGCCAGGATAAATTCAGAGTTTGCTTGCTCTAGGGCGTCCCTGGCGACGTCCCAGCTGAAGTTGGAAATTAGCTGGAGATGCAAGGCCTTTGTCAGAGAGGTACAGACACTTATTCCTTCCATTTTAATTTGACTCTATGCTAATTTATACTCCGCCAATATAATGGGAAAAGCCACATTGTACCAGCCTAACAGGATAATTGTACTCCGAAGCCAAATTAAAAATATAGGAAAAATCAAAGCTTAAATCCTTTTTTTTTTAGTGATCAGTTACTCCAAGCACTCTCTGCAATAACTCATGTGTTTGAATGCAGTCATACAGGGCACAAGAATGGGACAGTGCACGGGGCTGTTCCAGTTTGAATTACAAACCTCCCCATCGTGCCTGGCTTCTGCGTTGGGTTTTTGACTGGTGTTACTCCAAGCACTCCTCTGCAATAATCATGTATTTAAATGTCATAAGGACACAAGAAACAGGACAGTGCAGGGGGCTGTGCCAGTTTAAAATTAAAAATCTGCCATCGAGCCTGGCTTTGCGTTGGTTTTTTGACTGTTTCCACCACCCTGATTCTCCAGTCCAGCAGTGCCTCTCTCCCTTTGCCTTGCAGATTCCTTCACCAGGCAGTGTGCTGTAGGACCCTGCTGAACGATGTCAAGTTTGGGGAGGCTGTTTCCTACAAGCAGCTGGCAGATCTTGCTGGCAACAGCCGGGCAGCCCGCGCCGAGGGGGGAGCCATGCGGAACAACCCGGTGAGCTGGGGGCACCTGCCCAGCCCAGGGCCTGCTGGCACAGGCCTGTGCCTTGGAGAGCTCTGGGGGGTTCAATTGATCTGCTCTGAAAACCATGAGAAGTAAGGTCAGTAAGTGTTTTTAATCAGCAATAATGCACAGCCCAGGTTGGTGTGATTTATGCCCCTGCCGTTTATGGGGTTGGGCTGGGAGGAGGAACGCTTCTGTTACTCACCAGCCCTCTGCACAGTTTGTTGTTCTCAAACTTCTCTGTGTATTTTTAGGTTTGGGGAAGTCTTTTTATCTTTCCACGTGGGCTTTAGTTGGCAGATTATGAGTGCTTTTGTTTGTGTTAAAAACATCCAAAAGCCATCCACTCTCTGGCATAAATACCAATTCTGAAAACAAGACCAGGAGCACCTGGGACAGTGGAAGGTAGTCCCTCGCCCATGGCAGAGGTGGAATGGAATGAGTTTAAGGTCCCTTCCAACCCAAACCAGTCTGGGATTCTGGAGGTGAGTTGCCTGAATTTGAACCTGCTGGAGGGAGCAGCACTCCAGTTAAGCCTGTGGATTTGGGGGGAAAAAATGTTCTTAGGCTTAGTGATCTGTGTCTGTTTTCACCTTTTCTTTGTCTGGGTTTAGCTTTTCAGGTGTGTTTATGCACCTGGGGTCACATGGGTGGGTTGTGTGCAGCTGCATGTGGTGCTCAGTGGGATCAGTGGTTGGGATCAGCCCCATCCCTGGGCTCAGAGGCTTTGGGGGCTCAGCTGGAAGTGCCTGCACTGTTTGAGGAGCAGTTCAATCCCCTAAACCCACAGAGCCACCAGAATCACAGAAACAGTTTGGGTTGGAAGGGGCCCTTAGAGCCCATCTCACTACCCACAATTCCCCAACAGGCAGCACCCAGCCAGGAGGTACCCACACAGTTCCATGTGGGTTGAGCTTTGAGCCCACCCTGTTGTTGGCAGCATCCAATCAGCTGTCCCTGAGAAGCAGCTCCTAATGAGCAGCGCTTTGTCAATACCCCGCATTGTACTTGACAATACAAACCCTATTTTAATATTGTGGAATGCTTTCCAATATAATCTGGTGTACATTAAGATAAGACAATCCAATGCAATCCTACAGGAAACAGTTCTCAAAGAATAAAATAACAAGCCAGTGTTGTGCAAAGAGGAGATGTAATTGCCATCGCCTAGAATGTACCCAGCTTTGCCCTCAGGCTGCAGTGGTAGCAGCAGCATCCAAAGTAGCAGTAACCAGCAGGTTTGTGGTGTGAAAATTCCTGCTTTTTCCCCTGTGAGGAAGGATGAAAATAGTTCTGAAAATATACAGCAAAGCTCCTGCAATTTTTTTTAAATGGGGGTCCTAGCTATATTGCCATTTCCCAGCCCATACCGTGGCTACAGTGGTTTCTGTCCCCCCAGCAGAAAATTTTTAAGCTATGGTTATAGATAATAATGTATAGCTGTAGGGAAAAAAGAGCTGTATTAATATAAAACCACTTCAATATTTCATCATAGAAAGCTGATGATTAAAAAAAAAAAAAAATCAGTGCTGTAATGAGAGTCCCTGCCCATCGCAAACCACAATTTTGCCTCTTCTCATCTCCTGGAGGTAATCTGAAATTCCATCCATATTCCACATGCAAACACACACACACAACATACCCTTTTTGCACCCTGAGTAGTGAGCACTGTTTCCTGATCCTGATATTTCCCCCAGAAATGTCTCCTGGTCCTTCGCCTGGTGAGCCATCATGTGCAAGGCTGGCTGTGTGCAGCACACACGGATTTTATGCATGAGGTGAGAGATAAAGATAAAAATGTGGCACTGCAAAAAAAAAAAAAACCCCTCACCTTTGTTATTTTCTGCGTATAAAGCCGTCAACTCTAGCGAAAAACAGATTTTCTGACCCAAAATTTGCAACTCCACCTTGTAGCCCTCGTAGAAATCTGATTAAAGAAATACTGAGAGGACCAGTGTGAAAAAAACATGAGAGGTCAGAGATTCTCATCAAACTGCCCAGGGTCTAAACCCTCAGTCCAAACCCCAAACCCATCCTGTCAGTGCCCAAGGCTTGGATGGGGCTTGGAGCAACCTGGTGTGGTGGAGGATGGATTTTTGATAACCCTCCTCATTTAGTGAGGGTGGCAGTACCAGGAAAAAGGGCCCCTTTGAAGTAAACCCTGAGCCTGGGCATGACATTATCATCCCATTGTCTTTCAAACACTTGGGTAGTACAATCACAAACTCGCCTTCCTCCACCAGATACCAGCACGTTTCTCCCCTCCCTATGAGTCAAGGCTTGGTCTTCAGTTTGGGGTAGAGTGCATTCCACAGGTTTCCCCTTGCAGCTGGGATGCTCCACATAATTCCTGGCTGACTTCAGCTTCACGAGGAAGGTGGAAGAGGTGCCAGCAGCAGCAGCTGCCTCAGTTCATGGCCAGGACAGGGTGGGGATGGCTCACCTGTCTCAGGAGAGGCTTCCCAGAGTTTGCTGTGGTTCACACTGATTGCGAGCTCTGTGGTCCTCAAAGGGAACCCATAAAAGTTCAATTAAAAATCTCATTAGACTGGTAGAGGAGGATCAAAAAGAAATCACAGAAGCTCATGGGAAATGGAGAATGTTGGGGCTGATTAGTCCAAGGCCATCCTAAATGAGCGTTCTGTGCCTTAAATAAGACATCTTCAGAGGTCTGATCACAGCACTCAGAGCTGCCTGCACTGGGTTTGTGCCCTCTCCAACTGTGCTGGTCCTTGGGCTCACCCCAGCCAGGGGCACAGCCTAGGTCCTGGTACCAATCTGTCCCACATCAAGGATGTTGCACCCAATCCATCCTGAATCATGGATATAACATTGAGCTAAATCATGGACACTGAAACCAGAATGTTTGGAACACTGAAGGAGCAGTTTTCCATCTGTGAGAAAAATTGTGTGTGGGTAAGATCTGAAAACACCATGGACACATCAAAGTACCTGTGTGTTCATCCATTGAACCAGGGAATGCCCTGAGCTGGAAGGGACCCACAGATCATCCAGTGATTCCCATCAAGCCTGACACTTCCAAACCAACATTCTCCCTGTCACTCCTTTGCCTCCAGCTCCACAGTTCCTCAGTTCCTTGTGACAGAAGGATATTTCCCAGCCCTGTTCCCAGAGCCAGTCCATGGGAAGCACAGGTGCTGCTGGCCCTGCACAGCTGCCCCAAAATCCCACCTGGGGCATCCCTGGCAGTGCTGTCCCAGTGCTCCTGGAGCTCTGGCAGCCTCGGGGCTGTGCCCATTTCCGGGGCAGCCTGGGCAGTGCCAGTACCCTCTGGGGATGAACCTTTCCCTACTGTTTTCATTCCCAAAACCTTTGCTTCCTTGGTGGCCAGTGATAACCTGAGACCAATGCTGGGTCACACCACGGGATTTGTTTTTGCTGGGGAAGAGGTGGAGAAAAAGCAGGGGGGTGGATCTGGGTGATCTTTAGGTCCCTGCCAGCCCCACGCCAGTCTGGGATTCTGTGATATGAGCAAGCCACAGGTCTGTTTTTTGCTGAGTGTGTCTCAGTGTGATCCCTCAGCTGTTTCCATCATGGCCTGGCTGAGCCAGGCAGATCAGCAGCTCTCCAGCCACACCATGGGACATTTCCCTCACCTCAAACTGGGCACTGGGAGCAGCCAGAGCAACTGAAATTCCCTAAAAGCAGTTCACAGTGATCCATCCTGTGGGCAGGGAGCTTTCCCCCACCTTTTTTTCCCTAAACAAACACATTCTGGAGGAGTTGGTTTATTCACAGATCGCGCAGGAGCGCTAATGACCAGCCCAGCCTTGTTCTGCCACTCACCCAGATGGCTGTTGATAAAGATTAGCATCATGTTCCGAGTGTCAGGGCTTGTCAGTAGTGCTGAACCATTTGACCAGAAGAAAAAACGCACAGGGAGCCTATTGATTACAGCTTCTCAGTGTCACTTGTTCACCGGGATTTAGGTATTGATGAGGCTTGCGAGTTGAAAACAAGCTCTTTCCCTTGTCGGGCCTCTACCCAGAAGAACAAAAGCGAAGTTGGAGAAAAATATTCAGCTGGTGCCCGAATCAGAGGGACTCCGGCATCGATCCGAGGGCTCCTTCATATTATTTTTTTGTTGGAGACAAAATCTCTGGGTATTGGAAGTTTTATAGTGTTTGAGGTAGGGGCTGTGTGTGTGATGGATTCGTGGAGGAGAGGAAATAGATTTCACAGCATGAAGATTTCAGCGCTGCTATAATATTATGAGCTGCTTGGTTATTGATAAAAATTACATTAAATGTAGCTGAGGCATTAAAAGCTCCAGACTAGGGTAGTTCTCCCTCTAAAATGTCCTTAGGGCCCTAATAAATTTTAGCAGGTTTAATTATTTTAGTAGGCTGAACGTTGTCACCACAATTAAGCCAAACTGAAGCAATGTTCAATATTTTTAAATTACAGCGCTGGTACGGTCCTTGTACCACTTCTACATCCAGAGCTGTGGAGGGTGACGGATGGGTGCTTGTGTTGGGACAATCTCAGCATGGAATTCTTTGTTTTGGCCATGGAAAAAGTGGCATTAATTTCATATCTCCTCTGTTTGCTTGGTGGTGACAGCTCAGCCCCACTTCCCTGTGCTGTGAGCAGGTCCTGCTCCCACCCAGGGATCATCCAGGAGCCCACACTCTGAAAATAAAGTCTTTTTTTTTCTTTTTTCTCCACCAAGATTTATAGCCTTGCCACCAAAATCTGCTGCTTTTACTGTGTGTATTTTTAAAGGAATTGCAATGAACCTCAGAGATGTTTTACAGTGTATTATTATTGGCTTTGTCACTCAAGCCAAGCCTTCCTGCAGTAACTGCGGGGAGTGTAGAGGCAGAGAAACCCCAAACCAGAAAAACACTTGCAAAAAAAAAAAAAAACCCAATTTCTTTGAAGAAGTCATAAACCTACAGTGGGATGGCTTGGCATGGAGCAAAGCTTTTATTGGAACTCACTGGAGCTGTCACAGATGGATTAATCACTTGCAGCATTGCCACCTCCAAATAAAGCAGATATTGGAAAGCATTTTTTTATTTAAACCCTGATCAACAATTAGCACCTGTGTTGTATCTCAATTTCATGTCAGCTGAGATTAAGATTTTAAATTTCGGGCATTGAAATTAAGTAATACTGAAAGAACAACCCCCCCAAAAAAAACTCCTCTCAATTTATGGTCTGGCCAGTAGCTGTTCAGCTACTTTGGGGTTTGTGTATCCCAGGCTCAAATACACCACAGTGCTGAACTGTATGATTAAATGGGATTACACTAAGTGAGGGTAAAGTGTGCAATTTGTCTGTGTGTCTACACAGAAATAAATTACAATTTTTAACTTGAGATCCCCAGATTTGTGAGAAGTGCCCTTTTGGATGAGTGATGTCCCAGCCCCACTGTTGCAATGCCATTACTATGCAGTTACCAAAACACACCCGTGATTAGAGATGATGTATTGCAGTTTTTATGGTGTGTACTTCAGCTATGATAATCACCTGTAATAAAAAATTAAAAAAAAAAAACCAAACCCACGTTTATGTTCTCCTCTGCATTATCAGTCCATTATGTAACTTCTGGCATTGATTTTGCAGGATCTGTGTCGTGTGGTTATAAATGATAGGGAGTAGAAGGCAGAGAGGGGGGGAAAAAAAAAGAGTTCTTAAAATTGGTTAGATCAGAATCAAACTTCTCCTGTTGGAGGTTTTAAAAATTCACAGCCCATTTTGGATTGACTTGCTGCTAAATAATAAATAGTGCCTTGGCCTTCCAGAGGATTTCTCCAGGGTGCGCACGGAGGTGCTACAGCCCAGAGAGGATCTGCTGGGGAGCTCAGGCACTGGGATCCCTTCTCAATAATGTATTTTTTCCCAGAAATCTTCTAGTCCTGGGAAGATACGGCATCCCAGAGTGGGCTGAGTGGGAATGGACCTTAAAGTTCATCCCATTCCCGCCCTGCCATGGCAGGGACACCTCCCACTGTCCCCCAGTGTCCAGCCTGGCCTTGGGCACTGCCAGGGATCCAGGGGCAGCCACAGCTGCTCTGGGCACCTGTGCCAGGGCCTGCCCACCCTGCCAGGGAACAATTCCATCCCAGTGTCCAATTTGAATTGTTCTTCATGTGCATTTTGGGTCTGTGACGCTTCATTCCCCACCCTGGGCATGGAAGGCTCAGCTGGCACAGGGCAACAGGACCTGGTGATGCAGGGAATACTTTATATATGGGATTTAATATCTCAGGTTTATCCTTTTAAAGACTTTACATCATTTTTATGTATTAAAATTCCTGTCCATGCCTATTTTTCCCTGAGAAATGGGATGGTCTCTAGGGATCGTGATGGGCTCTGTTTGTGCTCTGCCAGGCCCTGCCATGGCTGCTCCGTGTCCCTGCCAGCCCAGTGCCACACAGCTGCTGGCCTTTACACTGCTGCATTTCCAGACTCATGGACTCACAGCACCATTCAGCCTGGAAAACACCAAGCCCATGGAGCCCAGCCTGTGGCAGATCCCCACTGGGGCACGGAGGGCCACATCCCGTTTTTCCTGGCTCCCCTCGGCCTCACCCTTTGCTCCTCCCGCCTCTTGGGGTGTTTTGCAGATCCCCATCATCATCCCGTGCCACAGGGTGATCCGCAGCAGCGGGGACAGCGGCAACTACGGCGGGGGACAGCTGATGAAGGAGTGGCTGCTGTCCCACGAGAAGCTGCAGAAGGAGAAGCTGGCGCGGGGAGGAGGCCGCTAACCAGCCCCACACACCGGCATAGCTCCTCGCCTTGTGACGGGCTCTCCCTCAGAGCAGCCGGCAGAATTCAGGAAAATGGTAAATATTTGAGTGACATATAAATATAATGCAACATCCAAAGTGAAATGTGTGGTGGCACCACTATATTAAAAAAGCGGGATGCGTCCTGGGGGAGGCAGCTCGGCTGCCCTTTCTTGTTTTTACATTTTACAGCAGAATGACTACAGCGATCCGGGCCTGTTGTGCATGGATTTTGTTCCCATCTCCAGCCCTGTTTTGTTCTATTTTTAATGTCCATTAAAGCAGGGATAAGGGAGTGGGAGGGACGTGGCAAATGTGAGGGGAAGCTTCCCCCTGAGGAGGGCCTGGCGAGCGGCGAGCGGCCCAGCCTGGCACGCCGGGCCCTGCCCGCCCCTGCCCAGCTCCCCCTCCCCACTTTGGGGCATAAAATGGCTTTTTACCTGAACAGGAGTTAAAGGAGCACAGTGAGATCTGTGCAAAAGCAGGCAGCTGTTGAATTCCTTACTCCTGCCTTTTCTTTTTGGACTGGAAGATGAGAATATATTTTTTTTTTTTGCGCAGAGCAGGGGAAGCGATTCTGCTGACAAATTGTATATTTTGGATAAGCAGTTTGATTAGCCAAATTTGGCAAAATTCTGAAAAGCTCATCATAGTTGCTTCTTTATCAGCAGCACATTCCTTTATCATTCGAGTTTTCCTTCAGGTTTCCATGTTTCTCTGTTTTCCAAAGCTTTGTTTCCCATAGCCTCTCCATTGGAAGGATTCAAGAGACATTAAAGTTAAATTTTGAGGTGGTTTTAGCAGGGTTCTCTGCGAGTACCAGCCACCAGAAGCTGAAATTTCCAGTATGGGAATCGTAAATTGTAACATGGAAATACTGATTTTTTTATGTGTTTTTATCATATTTTCATGGATGTCTCTTTAGAAAGGCCATTGCTGCCCCCCAAAAATTATTGTGCGGCAGTGCGTTAGTTAATCCAGGATTATTGATACCTCAGAATTACTTCAATAAAAAAACTGCTTTGCATGTGCAAGTGTCTTTGGGTCTGTTTATAAATAAAACAGAGGGTGTGATATATGGGGAAAATAAACTATACCCCACTGTACAATATAAAGCTGTATTTTTATCAAGGGTTTCTCGTGGCGATATAAAGCACAGAAGCAAAGCTCAAGTGGTTTGTACGTGTCACCAGAACCCCGAGATAAAAATACGGCCTTATAATATGTACAGTTTGGGTGTATTTTATTATTTCTTTATATCTCTAATACATGCTGCCACCAAAAGCAGGCAGCAGCAAATGTCAACTTTAACCTTTCCCACATTTGCATCCCTCAATGGGTTGGGGTTTTTTTTCAGGTATTTTGGCTTTTTCAGGGATGTGACTTTGCTTTTGTGGGGTTGGGAATGGGGAGTGCTGGGATTGGGGCAGGTAAGGCCCTTCCCAGGGAAAAAGCCAATTTTGGGAGTGAAATCCTGTTCTGGGTCAGGGATTCAGGGTGGGCAGGGACAGGCGGGGATGGGGCAAGGAGGGGGTGGGCAGGGACAGGTGGGGACGGACAGACAGGGACAGGCAGGGATGGAGAAGAGGATGGGCAGGGACGGGCACAGGGGGACAGGGCAGAGCTGGACACGGCAGGGATAGGACAGGGACAGGAAAAGAGACAGGGTCAGTCAGAGATGGACAGGACAGGTGGAGGTGGACGGGATGGGCAAGGACAGGAATGGATGGGGGACGGGGAGGGATGGACAGGGACAAGGACAGGACGGGATGGATAAGGCAGCGATGGGCAGGAACAGGCACAGGGGGACAGCACAGGGGCAAGAAGGAATGGACAGGGAAAGGGACTTGGACAGGGTCAGTCAGGGATGGAGAGGGACAGGTGGAGGTGGACAGGGAAGGGGGACAGGAACAGGGAGGGATGGACAGGGGGACAAGGACAGGGACAGTCAGGAACAGGGATAAGGACAGGAACAGGGACAGGGCTAAGGACAGGGACAGGGAGGGATGGATAGGGGGACAAGGACAGGGACAGGGATAGGGAGGGGACAGGGACAGGAACAAGGATAAGGACAGGGAGAGGGCTAAGGACAGGAACAGGAACAGGGACAGGGATACTCAGGGCCAGGGCCGGGCGGTGCAGTTCGGGCGCTGCCCGACAGAGGGCGCGCGGCGCAGGGCTCGGGGCGCGGCGGGGCCGGGTCCCCCCCAGGCTCGGGGGGTCTGGGGGGGCTTTGAACAGAAATAGCCCCGGGCCCCCCAAAATACATCCGGCAATAGCGAAATACCTGTATTTGTGTGTGCACATATACATAAACATGCATACATATATATATGCATACATATATACATACATACATATAAAAGACAAATTATATATATATATATTTTGTATATAAACAAAGTAGTAATAAAATAAAATAATGCAGCGCCAAGGAGGTGCAGGGATTTGGGGTTGGTTTGGGTTTGGGTCACTCTCTGCCCCCACAGAAGCTGATCCCTTGGGTGGGGTTGAGGATGGTGTCTGGAGCTGATGAAACACCCCACAGCCTCTATATGTGACAAACCAGCCCCTGCCCCTGGCAGGCACCAGCGTTGTGCTTTTTTCCTGGGAATTGGCTTTCCCTGCCCTGCCAGTGCCCCCATCCAGCCTGGCCGCGCTCTTGGCACATCCTGGCCTGCAGCGTCCCAGACCAGCACGCTGCTCCAGCCCTTCCCAGGGCCAGGGATAATGAAAGAGTCAAAAATAATATTTGTTTTGGCAGAATTACATTGAGAATGAAATAGATGCCCTTGACCAGAGAAGAAACTGAATTTTGCAGCAGGTTCTTTTTTTTTTTTTTTTTTCTCTTACAAACAAGCTCTGCAGCCAGTCCAAGGCAAGTGGGAATATTTTTGAAGGACTCTCTTGTATTTCCTGCATCGGATTTGCAGCAGAACTGCAGCCACACTGGCTGTACTGTTCGATGAAAAATGCAGATTCCACCCCATGTATCAATCCCAAATGGAAAAGGGCCCCAGGCCTCAGGATTGTTACAGATCACTTCCATGCACGCCGGGTTTGCGGCGTAATGAGCTCAGACTGGAGGCATCTCGAACAGAAAAACGATTCATTGGCGGGCTGGGGACCTTTCTCGAGATGTGCCCAAATTTCCTGGCCTTTGGAATTAGAGGAATTAGTCATCTGATTGGGGCGAGTGAGATCTGGCCCTTCAGAGTTTCCATTTCATTTTTTTTAAGCAGTTCTAGAGCATTAGGAACTTTCTTGAAGTGATAATTGATATTTCTTTATCAGTGGAATTGCTGATGTTGGTAGGACACTTCACTTTCCAAATTATGTTAAGTTAGAAATCAGTGGTGATTTTAAACTATTGTTTCTTTTAACATCAATTACTATTATTATTTTTATTATTATCATTATTACTCATGATCTTCAAGATCCCTCTCGCCCCAAACCATTCTATGCCACTGTGATTATTTCTTCTGCAAAAATCACAGATTGCCACTTTTAATCATTTTTCCTCCTACTTTAAATTTATATTATCTATAAATATTGTGTTGCACCCAGCTCCAAGAGACTTGGTATTAACATGGTTATTTATTGGGAAAGGTGGTGTTGCAAAGCTGCTTCCTTAAAGAAAATGCAAAAATGATTAAACCTTTAGAAAATTCCTTAAAAACTTACAGCACAATATCCCAAGGGGAATCCTGGAAGATTTAGGGACTATTTCAAGAATAATTTCCCAATAAGAACCTTCCAGGAATGCAAAACCCCTTGAAGAATTGCGTTTACAGGTTTAATGGTGTTCGTTTTTATACCCTCGGAGAAGGGGAGCGGGGCCGTGGTGCCGAGGGTGGGTTTGCTCTTTACTCTTTTTTCTTTTCTCTCCTTAGTTCTTTTCTCTTTTTTATTTTCTTCCCTTTTTTGCTATTTTTCCTCTTTTGCTCTTTTTTCTTCTTTTTTTTCCTATTTTTTCCTATTTTTTCTCTTTTTAAATTTCTTCTCTTTTTTTGCTATGTTGTCTTTTATTCTCTTTTTTCTTCTCCTTTTCCTATTTTTTCTCTTTTCTCTTTTTCTTTTTTTACTTTTCTCTTTATTTTTTCTCTCTTTTTTCTTCTCTTTTTTTCTATTTTTTCTTTTTTTCCATTTTTTTTCTATTTTTCCTCTCTTCTCTTTTTCCCCCCTGAAGCCGTGCCCTCACAAAACCTTTTCTCCCTCCCTGTCCTCAAACCTCGCCTCCCCACGTGCTCGCTTCTTCCCACCCCCGTTTTTCCCACTAATCCCCTCCCTTCCCCACCCTTCCAAACCCTTTTCCTCTCCCCATTATCCCTCGGGGGGGATCAAGGCCGAGCATCCTTGACCCCATCACTGCAGGCTGGAGGCTGAAGGAGGGAAACCACCGCACTTTGGTCCTTCCCCAGCGGGGTGATGCAGAGATGGGGAGCCAGGCTGCTCCCCAGCCTGATGCAGGGCATCCCCGTCCGTGTCCGGGAATTTGGGGCCGGAGGAGGTGCCCAGCCCGGCCAGAACCGGGAATCTGGGGCCGGAGGGGGTGCCCAGCCCAGCCAGAACCGGGAATTTGGGGCCGGAGGGGGTGCCCAGCCCGGCCAGAACCGGGAATTTGGGGCCGGAGGGGGTGCCCAGCCCGGAACCGGGAATTTGGGGCCGGAGGGGGTGCCCAGCCCGGAACCGGGAATTTGGGGCCGGAGGAGGTGCCCAGCCCGGCCGGAGCCAGAACCGGGAATTTGGGGCCGGAGGGGGTGCCCAGCCCGGCCAGAACCGGGAATTTGGGGCCGGAGGAGGTGCCCAGCCCGGCCAGAACCGAGAATTTGGGGCCGGAGGAGGTGCCCAGCCCGGCCGGAGCCAGAACCGGGAATTTGGGGCCGGAGGGGATGCCCAGCCCGGCCGGATCCAGAACCGGGAATTTGGGGCCGGAGGAGGTGCCCAGCCCGGCCGGAGCCGTGTCCGGGAATTTGGGGCCGGAGGAGGTGCCCAGCCCGGCCAGAACCGGGAATTTGGGGTCGGAGGAGGTGCCCAGCCCGGCCGGAGCCGGGGGTCTGCGCTCCATCACTCGCGGCCGGGATGCAGGAGCTGGACCAGGAGGTGCAAATTGACGTGAGCGGGATGCTAGCAGCACCTCGGGCTGATGAAAGGACATTGTTAAGGAGCCCTTAACGTTTCTCATTAATGGGGCTGGCGTGGGCGGCTGAGTTTTTGAGCTGAAAAAAGCCAGAAGAGGGGGGGAAAAAAAAATTCCACCTGGGCAGTAATTAAGATCGATCCCGTGCGCGGAGTTATCAATTTTTAAAACCTCTTTAAGTGCCTTATTTAGTTATTTTAAACAGGGCTTTTTATTTGTTGTGTGAGTTTTCCTGGAGGAGATGGGAGCGCGAGGGGCTCCTGCTGGGCTCCTCTCCCTGATCAGTCATCCAGCCTGTGGGAAAGGAGATGCTGCTCCATGCCCGTGGGTGCTGCGAGGTGCCAGGGCTGCCCATCCAGTGCTGGGGGTGTCGTCTGAGGTGGAATTGCTGCTCTTTCTGCTGAAATTGTGGCTGCAGATGGCAGCAGGGCAGATGGAAGAGGAGGAAGGAGGAACAGGGAGGAAGGTGAGGGTCCGGTCCAGGATGGGGCTCAACCCAACCTGGGCACCAGCCGAGGTCAGAGTGGCCGGGAGAGGTTGTGTTTAATTAAAATAACCCTCGGCATGACCCCGAGTGCAGAGCTGCTGGGAGCTGATGAGGGAAACAGCTGCAGCCCTTTTATCTGAGGACGGCCACGGCGCGATGATGTAATTTTCATTTCCGATGGGCGCCGGGATGACCGAATTCCACCCGGAATTTTGTCTCTCACTTCAAAGCAGGGCGCTCCAGCCGATCTGGAACCCGGCTCCGCTCAGCCCCTCCCAGCCCTGCTCACATCCAGGGCTGGAGCACCACGGCAGGATGGGAACCCCAAGGGGGTTTGGATCCAGGTTTGAGTTAAAGCTTTAAAACTCTGGCGAGCATAAAGGAAAGCCAATGTATTTCCATTGGTGCAGCCTGGGAGGTTCTGGAAAATTGGTTTTGTTCATTGCCCAGAGCAGCTGGGGCTGCCCCTGGATCCCTGGCAGTGCCCAAGGCCAGGCTGGACACTGGGGGACAGTGGGAGGTGTCCCTGCCATGGCAGGGTGGGAATGGGTGAGCTTTGACGTCCCTCCCAACCCATTCCATGATTCTCTGGTTCTACAACTTTGTTCTCATGGCTGAGCCTTTCCAGGAGGTTCAGTGTTGATTTTGACCCCTGATTTTTAGAAGCATAAACCTTGAACACGGTCCTTATTTCTGCTTTCATGAATCAAATGCATTTTATGTGCTTTTGATACCAATCAAAATTTGTTTCAATCGGCATGGTAAATGCAGGTTGAATTCTGGGGGGCAGCGGGCACACAGCAGCTTTTCAGTAGTTAATGACAAAGTAACTGGTGGGAGGAAATGATTTCTTCCTAGTGCCCAGAAAAAAAATCCCTTTGTCCTGTCTGAACAGAATGCTCACGAGCAAAAGCCCATCACAAAATCATTTTAATTTTTACTTAGAGAAAACTTTCCCACGAGGGTCCCAGGTCAGCACCTCACCCAAAGTGCAGGTGGCCTGGAGCTGTGTGGGCAGAGCCCTCGGGAGGTTCAGGGCTGTGCAGGAATTCAGGGAGCACTGCAGCGTGAGCTGCTGCGCCAAAGCATCATTTACAGACACAGCCAACACCCCGTGGTGACAGGCTTGGTGCTCCCCAGCTGGAATGTGGATGATGCCTCAGTAATGACCTGGGATGGCTGAGAGCAGCTCCTGTGCCCCCTTTGGCTCCGGGTGCCCCTGCCCCGAGGAGGAGGAGGAGGAGCAGAGGGAGGTGACCCCAGGGGCCAGGGCTGTGATTCACAGGGAGCCAGCAGAGCTCATGTCCAGCCTCACCCTGGGCAGCCCGGGACACCAGCACAGGCACCTGGTGCTGCCAAAGGGCCAGGGCTGTGCTGAGGACACACAGAAAATGCCTTTTATTTTATCTAGAACCTGCACAAGTCTGGCCTTAATGCAGGGCTAAGCCATTGTGGCTTTCACTGCTCTTGAAAGGCTTTCTGAAATCTAACCTTCTTCACAAAAATAAATTTTAAAATATATAATACAGAGTGTCTGCGTGCATAATAATATATATTGTATTAATTAATTTGGAGGGATTGTGGTGGAGATCCCTGTTTGCCCAAACATCCAACCAAGGCTGGATTTCCACTACTGGAAGGGTTTGTTTGGGCTGGGTTTTTCCAAACCTTTATCCAAATATTGTCATCCTAAGCACCCACTCAGTGGATCAGAAGATTGGCCACCACTGGTGAACGGAGATCCAGCCTTGTGAGGAGCTCCATGCCTGCAGTGTGGAGCAGCATCAGGAGAAGTGGGTTAGGAGAGAGGATCTCAATCTCTGCCTATCCAAATGTCCTATTTTTGTTAGGACATACAATTCCTGATCTCAGGGCTGTTGTACTTTTACTTTCCGTGTAAAAAGTGAGGAGGATGAACCACAAACATTCCCAGTGGCTGTGACAGATGGGTGGCAGAAGGGATGGGATTTCATCACAGAATAGTGGGGAAATAGAAAACTATCCTGATTTTTATCTATGAAATAGATATGACAGATAGATGGATAGATAGAGATAGATAGATAGAGAGAGAGAGAGAGAGAGATAGGTAGATCTGTGTCTGTATCATCCACACAGATATGAGGTGAGTGCCCACTCTCATGTCCCAGGCTGAGAAAAAACCCATACAAAGAATTAATTCTGCAGAAAGTTCTGTTTAAGTGAGGCCAAAATCAACCTGGAAAATAATAGCAAAAACGGAAAGGAAATTGCTTTATTGGCCATGGAAGTCTGCATTTTGCAGCCTTTAAACTGCATTTTGCAGCAGATTGTTGTGCAAATACAATGGAATGCAGAAGAGGATGGGACTGGATCGAGGTTTGGACCTCCGAGCGTCTCAGCTTGGAGATCACATCTGTCTGCACAGGGATCTCAGGCTGGAAACTCCAGGCATGTCTGCTCACTCCCACAGCTGTTTACAGCCTGTTTATCCTCTCGAATGAGCAGCCTAAGCCCAGCCCAAGCTGTGGAGAAGGGGCTGCTTTGAGGAGGAGCAGGCTGTTAATTGAGCAGCTCCCGTGCCCTGCCCGGCTCGGCAATCAGTCTTCCCTTCCGATGACCAGCAGCCTGCCTCCAACCTTCTGGCTGTCAGGAAAATTGTGACAAGGCAAATGTCAGATCATGTGGAGCCTTCTGAATGTTTTTGACCCCTTCAATCTGTTTTCCAGCCTGGGTATGGCAAAGAAGCTGTGTTGGACTAATTGGTTGTCTCTCTTCTCCAGGCAGCGGATAAAGTCCAGGTACATAATCTGATTCTTTTGGATGAGCAGCATCCTGTCTTTCACAGCTTTATGTCATGTCAACCACTGCGGGATTGCTCTGCAAAAGTCCTTTATTGCCAAAGCTGGAGCAGAAGATGTAGAGATCCTACAGCCTCTCATCTGCCGGGGTTGAGCTGCAGCCTCTCTCTGACTGTTACCAAAAAAATCTGATTCATCTTCACTGAAACACAAAATACTGCAGCTGCCAGGGGGAAGTGATAGCTTGGAAATGCTGCACTTCCATTGTTTTGTTTTAACCAATACTCTGTGCTTTCAGGTAGAATATTCTGTGTTTGAAATGACCTACATAACCATTGAGCTTGATTTCACTAAGCTGCCCTGCTCTCTGCTCAGTAACCTTCATCCTGGACAGTGTTTTTAGTGCTTTTGAATTGTTTCTTGTCAGTAGCAGTAAAACAATAAGAGAATATCAGGCTGAATTTGGTGATCTGGGGAGGAACAAAAATACAGAGCTAAGAGGGAGCAGTGTGGGGTAAAACTGGCTGGAAACTTCAGAGCTAAATTCTCACCAGACAACGGAAAATGGTGTGCTGTAGTTAACAGAATGATAGAATCATGGAATTGTTTGGGTTGGAAGGGACCCTGTAGCCCATCCAGTCCCAGCCCCTGGGCAGGGACACCTCCCACTGTCCCAGGGGCTCCCAGCCCCAATGTCCAGCCTGGCCTTGGGCACTGCCAGGGATCCAGGGGCAGCCACGGCTGCTCTGGGAATTCTATTCCAGCTCCTTCCCACTCTCCCAGCCAGGAATTCCTTCCCAAAATCCCATCTGACCCTATAGTTCATGGTATCTAACCTAAACCTCTTCTCAGTTTAAAGTCATTCCCCATTTTCCTCCATCTTTCTTGTAGCTCCCTTTAGGTCCTGGGAGGCTGCAATTAGGTCACCCCAAAGCCTTTTAAGGAGGGGGAAGTATATCTACATTTCCCTTTTACCTGAGAACACCCCCAAACTCCTCCAGCCCTCCTGCACAAGCACAGCAGAACTTTTCGGAGCACACAGCCCCAGTTACCCCAATGCCGTGTTTTTGTTGGAGCATTAAAATTCAAGGCCTAAACACACAGTTGGCAATTGGAGCTCAGAACATGCACGTTGCAAATGTGGATATATCTTGCCGAGTACACAGCCCATAAAATATGTAGTCTAAGATCACTCATTTATTTAAAGATGCTTTTTACCTCAGATGGAAAATGACACAAATCTAAATATTACAATGTCGAGTAATGTGTAACTGTCTGTGTGTTATAGCCTTAACACCACACTTTTGATGCAGAAGAGATATAGCAGCTGCACTTTAATTTCAAGTAAATTGATCCCAGATGTAAATGTTGTTTTGTTGCATGGAAGATAGTGCACAGGTAAAGCAAATATCATTGGTTTATAGTCCAACAGAGTGTTGCAACAGGATCCAGGCTCCCCTGCCCGGGCACACATAAAAGTCAGGAGGCTGTGGAGGAGACACTGGAAAGACACAGCTTTGCTTTCTACCCTTTAAGATCCAACCACCTGTGATCTAAGGAGCTGTTTTGAAGCCAGGAAAGCGTCGTGGTTTGTCAATTGTCCCGCAGGCAAAAATCTAAATTTGGCTTGTTTTCCATCTCTTTCGCTGCGTGTTTTGTAGCAGAAGTTTTCTCCCGACGTATTTGTTTGGCATGAAAGAATAAGAAAAACCCCTGGATTTACTGACTCAGGAAACCTCTCCTTTAAAGGAAAAATAATAGTGGTAATTGAGCTTCTCTTTGCCTGCAGATACCCCAACGTCTGTGGCACCATGGGCAATGTATAAACAGCAAAATCATTTCTTTATTGTCTCCTGCCTATGGAGGATGGCAAAGCCCAAATATCTTGCTGTCACAGCTCTGCTTTTGAACAACAGACCTTCTTATTTTTTTCTAAAGCAGAGCATCCTGCTCATCCAAGGAGGAGAAATCTGCATTTGGAGAGACAACTCACAGGGCATGGAGTGCCAGGACACAGGGTGGGAAAGCCATGGCACAGGGTGCCGAGAGGAGCTGGGGCTGCCCCATCCAGGATTTTATGTTTCTTTGCATTTCTAGTGCTTTCACAAAGGCTGAAATTTAGTAAAATTGTGGGAATACTGTGTTTGTATCCTTGTGAATCCTTCTAAACTGATGTTAAGTGATTGAAGTTCAACTTTTGTGAGTTCCTGCTTGCCAGCCATGCTGATTTAACTCCATTTCCTCCTGAATCACTGGAGACAGAGCAGTGCCCAAGGTGTGCAGTGGATGTGTGGCCTTTCAAGCACCACAACATCTGGATAAATGTGTACATAACATACACAAAGGTGGTGCTGAAGGACAGGTACTTCTGCACAGTATTTTTTTCCCTTTACAGTGCCAGGAATTGACTGAGCCTGTCACAGAGGTGTATAAGACGTGTACAACCTCATTGTCGCAACTCCTGCAAGTATTTAGCAGTAAGACATATTGACCATATTCAGAAGTCCTTACTCAGACAAAACCCAGGGGTCAGTGTGAGTCTCAATTAATCAATTTATTCAGGAACAGCTCACTCTTTCGGGGAGGTTTTGAAGCACATCCCTTTGCCAGAATAAAAAAAAAAAATCAGGATTAAAATCTGGCCAGGACAGGGAAAGACACAGGGAGTGCTCGCCCACCCAAGCTGCTCTTCGCTGGGATTGCAGGGGTTGCAGAGGAGGAAATGTGGATTTTTTGGTGGCAGGAGGAGGCTGGGATGTGAGGGGAGGTGGCAGCGAGCACTCAGCCTGACAGAGCTGCTGTATAATAGCAGGGCACTCACCTCAAATCACAGGTTGTGAAAACTGACATTTCCATTCAAATTACTCCAATAGCCAACTGCTCCCCGGTGCAACTCCTTGTGTAAGTGACACGGTGACAGTGATCCAGGAATTTAACTTGCTGTTGTCTCGTTCCAGGTGGAATTATGAAGTTGGTGACATGCATTAGGAGGATGGCTCCTGGTGGCAGCCGGTGCCATTAATCACAGGGCGAGGCAGAGCCCGGGCGCTGGTGTCAGCTCGGGGTGCCTGTCCCTGCTGGGAGCTGCCTCTCCCTGCCCCTCATCTCCTCCTCTCCCGACGTCTGAGCCAGCAGCTCCCGCTCCACTGAAGTTTTCCTGGCACCTCCTGCTTCCTTGTGGGGTTTTTTAAGTCTCTCTCTTTAATTATGATGGGCAGATCATCTGTTCTTGACACACGAGTAGCTGATGGCCACGTTGCTGTGCTCTCTCCTCTCCTCAGGGATGCCTCTTGGATTCTTTTTCTCTTTTCCTCAACTTGGCTTTCATTGCAAGCTGCCTTTTAAATTTCTGTCTAACCTTTTAAGCAGGAAGCCTTTTCTGTTGATAAAATAAGCCAGCAGATTCTGTGATTTGAGGTGTTTGCCACACACAGGCTGAAACTGTGGACAGGTTTTGCCTAACTTTACTTTTGTGTCGCACCACCACAAAACCCCTTTTGTCCATTGTGCTCTGCCCAGCTATCACCAAACTGGTTTTGGCTCCATCCTTTGGTGCTGGAGCCAAAGCATTTGGCAGTGGATTGCCTGTCTGCGCCTTAGGCATTCCTGATCTTCCCCAAATCAGTCACTGATGGGCAGGGAAGCAGAATTTGAGGTGGATTCTTTGCACCTCATGGTGGCACTGCTCAGAAGAGAATCCCAGGGCCCATCCAGCCCCACAGGGCTGGGAGAGGTCAGGGCAGGGCTGGGCTGTGGGCCCCCTTGCTCTGCCCTGCGTGGATGTTGCAGGCTTTGGGAATTCCAGCCAGCAGTGGCAGAAGCCCCAGTCACAGATCTGAACATCCCCCAGCCCAAAAACCATCCCCATCTGGATCTCAGCCCAGACATCTTCCCTCAAAACTCGTGTTTGGAACTTGAGAGCCAGCAAATACATGGAACAGTTATTAAGGATAATGTAATTATAAACTGATGTTGATCTGCACTTCTTCAATAAAAAATAGACTTCGTTATGGTTGTCACAGTCAGAAGAGTAATTAATACCAACTTTTCATAGGGAATCATCGCCTCCTTGGATAGGGAGTGACTGGAACAATATTTTGGAGCAGAGCCTTCAGAAGAAGACAAACTCCAGTGTGTGCTGAGTGTCTGTGAGTCACAGCCCTCCCTGCCTGACAACAGAAAATAACCAAATACATCAACTGTTGACGCCATGCGCCAAACGTGAGGGAAGACATCCTGCTAAATTAGGATTATTCCACCATTTTCAAATTAAATTTTTCATAGAAATATTGCATCTCTTAGTGCCCTGTAAAATGATGTGTAACCAACAGAATCAGGGTCAGTTTTTTGGATATTTGTGATCCTGGAATGTCACACTACTCAAAGGTTACACTTCGATCTTGCTTTGATGCTGATCAAACCACAGTATGGTCTGGAGTGAAAGAAACCTTTCAATATTACCCAGGGCCATGGCAGGGACACCCTCCCCTGTGCCAGGTGCTCCAAGCCCCATGGTCCAACCTGGCCTTGGGCACTGCCAGGGATGGAACAGCCACACTTCACCCTTGTTTACTGTTGGGTTTATATCATTTTTGAAGACAAACCCATCTACTGAGACGAGGTCTGACCAAAAGTGTGGAATTTGCAGGCTGAGCCCCCCCAGCTCCAGCTGCCCTGGACACGCTCCAGCCCCTCAATGTCCTTCCTGCACTGAGGGGCCCTGAGCTGGACACAGGATTCGAGGTGGGCACAGCTCTGTGTGACCAGGGATTTCCTGAGTGTCCCAAGGCCCTGCTACAGAGCAGCAATGCTGAAAAGCATGAGAACCTCCTCAAAATCACTAACAAGCAGATGCTCAAAGCTGCCGAAGAATGGAAAACTACTGGAGCGCAGAAAATAAATTTCAAATTTGGGGGTGCCGCAGCATTTGCAATTTCCATTATAGAGACCATTTCTGTTACCGGCTTTGGACGAGGAATAAATTAAACCCAACCAGTTTAGTGAATATCCAGCTGCCTTCTGAAGTTTCAGAAAACACCACTTCCCTCATTGTGGGAGGAAACAAATCTCCCGTGGTCTGGCCAAAGGCAGAGCAAGAGCCCCGGGTTTGGGGCGAAGGAGATATTCCATAAAAATCGTGGCTTTCATGAAGATGAAGCGCAGCAGAAGTAGCACAAAAGTGCTTTGATACGCTGCTGAATGGAGGATTAACTGCACAATGCTGTGAATTCACTGTGTCTCCTGTTTGTTTGCTGTTTGTTCATGGTGCCAGCAATAAAAATAATGTTTGGCTGCTAAAAGTGCTAGAAAAGGGCTTTTTGGTGCCCAGAATATGTTTGCCAGCAGGTGAGTGTGGTGGGGAGGGAGAAAGAGGAAATCTCAGCTTCATTTATTTTCAAGGGTGGGAATTTAATGCTGGGAACCCAATTCATATCGTATTTCTTATCAAAACTCCTATCTCTGTAACTGAGCTTGCACAAACTCCATGAATAAAAACCACACCAAAAAAAACCCAAAAAACAACAAAAAAAAATCCCCAAAACTCAAACCAACAAAAAATAAAAACAAAACCACCAAACACGGCTCGTGCAGCCTGGCAGGGTGGGTTATTTATAGCAGATCTCTGCCTTTTGTCAGCCTGGTGGGCTGGGGATGTCGCTCCCAAATAAACCCCGTTCTGTGCAGCCCTGTGGCTGGGAGAGCATGGATGTGAGCTCACGTCCACGAGACAGAGAGGGCTGTGGCACAAAGCACTGCTGGGCAAAAGCCACCCCAATCTAATCATCAGCTCTGGTCGTCAGCGAGAGCTGTGGGAGAAGACGTTGTATAAAGCAGACACATCCAGGAAATAATGCCTGCCCAGTGCAGCCAGATGGAGTGGGGATATCCTGACAAAGCATTTATTTTAATAAATGTTCAATTAAAATTATTTCTGTAGTGCAAGCATGGTCCAGAAGTAGTATGGGAATTAATAAGATTGCTGGCAGAAATAAACATTAGGAGAGTTGTGCACTGGTTAAAAATGACAGTTACAGAAAATAAATCTTAACGTTTCTATAGGGTTGTTTTGTGCATGTGCAAACCAGGGAATCTTGGTCCATGTTATGCTTTCAAATGATGGTTTTCTAGTTTCTACCCTGGTATAATTCCATTTATGTGGGAATTTGTGGGTATAGGGATCTTACACTGTGTGCCCAGGACTCTTCACACATGCAAAATTGTGTAGGGGTTGAGCAAACCCTCAACACCAGGAGATTTTTATTAGTTACAACCTCGTCTTCATCCTTTCATTTGTTTATTTATCAAAATGTGTGCCTTAGGTTGAATTTTTGGAATTGTGTATTCAAAGCCTCTGTGTGCAGGGGAAACCCACCTGGAAATACCCAGAAATTGGAGGTGGCCATGGCAGGGATGGGTCTGACACTGGTGAACAGGAGTCTGAAGATTCCAGACCTGAGAAGATTATGTTTAATTTTCATTTTTAAATTATTTACAGTTTAATTTAAACATTCATTTATAATATTTATATTATACTGTGCTGTATTGTATTATATTATAATGTGTAATTATTACATAGTGTGATATATTGTATATTGTAATATGCTGATATTACATAATAACTAATCATAAAAAATAAAAATTTAAAATTTAAAAAGAAATATTTTAATTTTGAAAGAAGACACTTGCTGTTTATCTGGAAAAATCCTATAATACGTAGTTTGGAATTTTTTTAGAGGTGCTTCATTTAGTCCAGCAATAAGGCCTGAGTGGTTCAACTGGATTTTTCTCTTATTTTGGACTTTACTTGTGCCCCTGGCCCAGCTCCAGTGCCCTGTTGGTGGCAGCACCCGGGTGTCCCTCCCTGGCTGGGACAGCACGCATGGACACAGACCCAGTGTGGTAAGAGAAAATTGGATTTAAGCTGTAGCAATCAATAAATCTTAAAACAGCCGAGTATTTCTAGAAAAGAGGCTTTGCAGAAGTATCCCTGACCCAGAAAGAAAAATCTTTTTTGCGGTGTCTAAAATTCCTGGAAGTGTTTTTTTCCTGCTGCGTCTGGCGCTTCCAAGCCTCGGTGGCCGCTCCAGATCTCCTCTGCCTGTGGTCACCCAGAGGGGTCAGGAGGCACAAAGGGCAGGACCCAGGGCTGCCCATGGAAAAGGGGTGTGGGGCATCCTGGGGAGCCCCCAGAGCCCCTGGCACTGCTGCCACTCCCAGGCCAGGCTGGACACTGGGGCTGGGAGCTCCTGGGACAGTGGGAGGTGTCCCTGCCATGGCAGGGGTGGCACTGGGTGGGATTTTTCCAACCCAGCCCATCCTGGGATCTGCCAAGGTGGTTAATGTCAGGGTTTGTCAAATCCCAAAGCTCTCAGAGCCACGGTGCCCAGCGGGCAGCTGGGACCCAGATCCCTGTTGGCCCTTCTGAGGAGCACCAGCCCAGGCTGCAAATATTCAGTATTGCAGCGCTCAAGGAGTTGGACTTTGCTAGTTCTTGCGGGTCCCTTCCAGCTCAGGGTGTTCTGTGATCTGACAATATTGAAAATCCGGCTGCCGGTGTACCTGGGGAATGAAAACAAGGGGAAGGGAAACATTGGAATAAATTAAATAAGAAATCTATTCAGTGAAAAAAAGCATAATATGAGTTTTGCAGTGCCTGAAAGCAGAAAAGCTAAAGACCTGTCATGAATGTGCTTCCAGGTGTGAGTAGCTACACGCTGGAGCAGTCCTTGGGAGTGCACTGTGCTCACTGGTGAAAAGCAATGTCTTCACCAGCTTTGGCAATAATAATTCAATTTATTTGTGACAATATTATTTGCTCATTCCTAATGAATGAATATTGCAAATAATACCATTCCTTTACATTTTCTAAACACTGCTGGTAATAAAAGGTGGATTAATTTAAATACTATATGAAACACAAGTGCAGGCATTATACAGATGTGAGCTAAAAGACTGAAGCAGCATTTTAATTTTCAGGCCACTACCAATGCTCCTGGCTCCATTGCCATTTTGGACATTGCTGTGTGTCTTCTAAATTTTCTCATTATTAAATCCTCACATTTAAATCTTCACACCAAGTATTAAAAGTATTTTGCTGTTTCCTGGCTCCAGGTGCAGACTGTGCCCCTTTAAAGCCAGCGCACCCCCCCCAGTCACTGCAAAAGGGGAAACAAATAAATAAATAAGTAAAGAAGCAGATAGGTAAATAAATAAATAAATAGATCTGGTAATTTAGTACTAGAAAGTTAATTCAGGGGACCTCTAACCTTTAAACCACCACGTGACTATTGATTTTCAATATCAGGCTGGCCCGTGCCACCCTGAGCGTGTAGAGCAGCAGATTCCAAACAGTTTTTTCCTTATCAGTCCGGTCCCCGAGTACTTGTGCATTAAGACAACAAATACCGGTGGCTCCCAGCCTGTCACATGGCGGCCCTGCAGACGTGCTGGGCCTCTAATGAACTTGGGCTCTTGGCAAACAGATCATGGCAAGGGGGCTCCAGCAGCGCCTTCCCGGCTCCCCGGGGCCGCGCCATGGCCGTGATGGAGGTGGCCAACGCTGGGGGGATGCGCCGTGAGGTGACCTCCAAAACCCCGCTGCCCTGACCCCAAACCATCCCTGTGTCCTCTTTGATTCCATGCCCCGTGTCCCTGTGAGCGCTGTGGGGTGGCTGAAGCCGCTCTTCCCCACCCAAGACGCAGATGAAGAGGGAAGGAGCGGCGCTGCTCTGAACCCCGTGCCGGGATTAGTCGGTAATTCCAGGACATGCTGCTGGAAGCACCTTCCTCCCTCTGCAATCACCAATTAGTGCAATCAGGGCCCGGGCTGGCGTGCTGCCGGCCGCGTGCAGCATTCCCGGCCCCGATGAAGATGTGCTTCCACCCTCGCACCTAAAAAAAGACTTTCTCCTCCCCTCCTCGGCCTCCAGCTTTATTGATTATTGGAAATGTTACATCCCGGGGAGGAAAATGTCATTGCTTTAAATACCAGCATTAACAGTTGGGAAAAGTTCTTTTTCACCCGGGCGTGCGTGATGAAGAAAAATTAAACAATGGGAAAGATGGTGAAATGCATGGAATTTTAAAGGAAAAAAGAGTGGTTTGTGCGTCGATTCAACCGAGCAGGAGCTTCCCCCCACTTAAGTAAGCGAGCACATCTAGTACTGGACTTTTTTACTGGAACAGTGAAATATATAATGAAATCCAACAAGGAAACTGGAAAAACAGCCAAATTGGTGCAGCAAAGTGGTTAATAGGATCATTAGCCTCCTCTCTGTATTTTTTTGGACATTGTGTGCCTGTACCGTAGTCCTCGAGAGCAGATTGCAGGAACAGGCTGACAGTTACCCGCTAACTCAGCAGTGCTGGGTGCAAACTGCCATCTTCCTGTGGATTTACAGCTGCCACTTCTGCTACTTCAATTAGTTCTATAGCACACAGATGTTGCTTAAATGTTGCTGCTAATGATACTGCAATAAGCGTAAGATTCATGCCATATTTTGAGGCACGTAAATTTCTCAAGTGGCACAATTAAAGTGGAAATATTAGGTGGGGAGAACTTGGCAGTCTCTCCAACTTGGAAAGCGCACCCGCTATGCAATAATGGGTCAAAAATTCATTCAAGTTTTACTGCTGTTCAGAGTTTTAAAAGACTTTTCACAGTTGAATGCAAAGTAGTAAAAAGCAGAGTATTAGGAAATGAGAATGCTGTTGTGTTATTCAGACATGACTTTTTAATTTCAAATTGGAATCACGTGCCCGCCGCAGCCGCGAGGGCCGCGCGCCGCCCGGCCGCAGCACCGTGGTGCAGGAGGAATAAATCAAAAGTTTTCTTTAATACTGATTTAATTGAAGGTTCGGCGTGGTGGCTGTGTTAGCGGGGGGAGGGAAAAGAAAAAAAAAAAAAAAGAAAGGAGAAAAAATGGTTTCCTGAATCACACACAGAGACAGCATCAATCATTTCCGAAGCCAGATGTAGCCTCCAAACTGCAGCCTGACAACACATCTCCTGTTTGTGCAGCCACCAGGCAATTATTCTTTCCATTATATCTCCCAATGACAGATCTCCAAACCCAGGGCTGTAAAAATTAGAGTTTGGGCTTACACAGTTGTGTCGGGTCTTAAAAAAAAAAAAAAAATAAGAAAACTTATCATGGCTGCAGTGTTTATGAGCTTGTCAAAGTACATGTACATAATTTTCATCAGAATTTCTTTTACCTCATTTCCAATCCTTCAGGATTAGATTTATCAGCAGCTCTGTGCCGGCGTCCGAGCGGCTTTTCCACCTGCGAGCGGGATCCGGCTGCGGGGAGCCTGTTGGGGTGGCTCTGGTTGAGAAATGTGAAAGCTTTTCTTCCTCCTCATCTTTTCTTCCTCTTCATCCCCATCATTTATTTCATCATTTTCTTCATCTTCGTATTTTTTAGTAATTTATTTTAGCAATTTTGTCATTTTTTCATCATCTTCCTTGTCTTTTTTTCCCATATTTTCATCACCACCATTTGTTTAATTTTCTTCACCATTGTTTACATTTTTCTTATTTTCATCATATTTTTCTTCATTTTCATTATTTATTTCATCATTCTCTCAATCATTTCTTTCATCACTTTCTTAATTTTCATCATTTTCTTCGTCCTCATATTTTTTCTTTACCATTTCCTTCATCTTCTCTCAAATATTTCTCTTGCTCAAATATTTTTGTAGTGTACTGCCTTGGCTCTCCATCAAATTTAGGTGTAATTTTTAGAAACACTGTGGCCTGTTTGGTACATTCATCACTGTGAATTTGTCATGAGGAAGAAGCACCAGTGGCAGTGCTAAACTGGGCAGCAAACCCAGAGCTGGAAATCCACACATGATTTCCATTTAATGTTTAATTTATTTGAACTGGGAAGACATTATCAGGCTAGCACTGATTCTGAAAATTCAGTATGGGTAGTATGTTAAGGATGAGGTTAAATCTTAGAAGAAGCCATCGTTAGTAAATTAAGGCTGATGAACATCAGCACCTCCCATCTAAATTACTGATTTCCTACCCCATTTCCATTTCTCTGAGTAGCTCCATCCCATTCCTGCTTTGGATTATATCATAATATTTAATTTCTTCCCAATATCCCATCTAACCCTGCCCTCTGGCAGTGGAAAGCCATTCCGCCTTGTCCTGGCACTGCAGGCCCTTGTCCAAAATCCCTCTCCAGCTCTTTTGTATTTTTTTTTCTCTTTGTGAACACAACTCTGAAAATCAAAATAGCTTTCCATGATTTCCCCTCTAAGAAAGCATCCAGCATTGATAAATGAACATACTTTAGGCTCTTCCCTACAGTAGCAACTGAATTTTTTACAAATTAAAGCTCAGATAGAGAACAAAAGCCAAGCGCAAGTTCTAATATTGGTTTTCAGGAGAAAAGCTGCAGAGATCTCTCATTTGTGCTGGTGAAGGCGGAGTCAGGATGTGATGATTTTATGGAATTTACAGAAACAGCGTCCTGTCCTTACATCATTTCTTTTCTGTGATTCATCATAGGTTTTTGTCTTCCAGTATGTGAGTGGTCACCTGTGATTTATCTCCAAAGCAGTAAAAATGGAGCAGAAAAAAGGCAGTTGGGCTCCAAATATCACACCCAAATTAAGTGTCCAAGTTGATGCAAGAATGCTGCTGCGGGATTATGGACTGATTTACTCACCACACGATTTAGGGGGGGAAATCAAATTAAATCTTTATAATTACCTCAGCAACCACCAGCACGGGCTGTGTTTGTGCTCCCTGATGACAGACCAGGCCAGGGTGTCGCTGGTGCAAATGCCATGGAGGGACCAGCAGGAACGTGGCAAAGTGGCCCTTGAACTTCCCAGCTCTCAGGATTTGCTGGAAAGACTTTTCTTTGCGTTGGCAAAGGCTCCCTAACTCCGTCCCACTCTGACTTTGACAGTTTGTTTCTCATCTCAAGTAGCCTCTGTAATCTATTATGGTATATAGGCCAGTCTGATCCCCCCCTCGCTCCAGCCTATGTCCTCTTTCTATTTAGGAATTAATTATGATGCTATCTCATATAACTCATTAGTATCAATTAATTCTTCCCCTTTCATGATTTGATATAGCTAAATTAGATTGCCTCTTAGGAACTTCATAATCACTACTGGACTCATTTAGACATATCTTTTTTTTCCCCTTCTCCACCCAGTTTCACTTGGGCACAGGGTTGTGGCGGTGGGAAATGCTCCATCCCATCGTATCCAGAGGGGACAGTGCCCCTGTACCCCACCTCCACCAGCTCTGGCCTCACCTCACCCATAATTCTGAATTTTGGCAGGCTTTTTTTATTGCTATTTATTCATTTGGGGTCTGCACAAGGTGTTATTATTGGTTTATCAGGGCGAATAGGAAATATTCCATCATTTGGCCAAACCACTGTGAATTCTCTTGCCCTTAAACTCACCACAGGGACAGGGAGGGAGGGGAGGGAGATGCTCGTTTTCCTCGTTCATCCTGGCAGGGTGTTAAGTTTGAAATCTCAGCTTTGCTGGAATTCACATGTCCATATTTAACTGCTTCACTGCTTACTGGCACGTTGGATCCAGTCAGGGAAAAAAAGGCAGGAATATGATTGAATATATCTGGCAGGACCTGATATTCCCACTCATTTTGAATCTGATCCAGCAGCAGCCAAGGCAATTAAATAACAAGTTTTTCTCTGGCGAAATGAGTTGCAAAATGCCCCCAGCTGCATGATGTAGGAAATACACCTTGATTTTACTAATTGCCGCGCCTGTACCTCACTGGGGCGGATCCAAGGCAGCTTCCCAGGTTGCACATCACGTATTCCAAGGAGCTGAGCCTGGCTGGGATGGGTTATCCCCCTCCATGAGCCCGGGACGAGGCGCTGAGCGAGGGCTGAGGGGAGGGGTGGTGAAAGGTGAGCGGCTTCGCTTTGCTGGAAACATCAAACATCCAACATCATCTGCCATCCCTGGGCAGCACCACGCTCGAGAGCTCGGGCTCAGCCTCTCACTGAACAAAGACCAGCCTGGGGTAGGTGCAGCTCAGCTTTAGTGAGGCGGCAAAATGCAGCCCAAAGAGAAGAATTTCAGGAGATCAGCTGGTGTGGTGTCACAGCTTTGCTCCCAGGGGCTGGAACTGAGCTGTCCCAGCAGCGTCACCAAACACCTGGGATCTCCTGTATCACATGGCCTCCAAGGAGTTGGGATTCTTTAAAAAATCTAATTATTTGAAAGAAAAAAAAATGCTAGATCTAAATTATTGCAGGCTGCAGCACACACAGGTGTGTGATGGGCTTGGAGCAGCCTGGTCGAGTGCAAGGTGTTAGAACTGGATGAGCTTTAAGACTCCTTCCAACACAAACCATTCCGTGACTCTGTGATATTGCACCTCCTGGAAAAGCACAACCCAAAGGTGCTCTCACAGTGCAGGACAGAGCTGGGCATCAGTTCTGCTCCCCACAGCAGCTCTGGGAGAGCCCAGGTGGGCTGCTGGGAATGCCTGCACTGATCCCAGATTCCACTGGCTCCATATTCCGTGCCAGCTCCAACAACAGGGCTGGGGACAGGAGGCTCTGCTGGGACGCCGAGACACACCAGGAGGTTTGGATCAGCAGCCTGAGGAGTGGAATTGCTAAATCCCAACCCAGGAAGATATGGGTCAAGGGAAGGGGAAAAGGAGGGTGGGTTTCTGTAAAAGAAGAGGAAAAGCCCAAGGGCTGAGGCTCACAGGGTAACTTTATTTAGGGACACTTTCAGATATGAACTGTTGCTCCTCTGATGTCTGGCTGCTCACCACCCTGCCCCAAACACCCACTTCAGGGGCATGGCAAGGGAAAAAAAAAAGAAGGAAAAAAGAAAGAGGGAAAAAAAAAGAACCCAAAACTTTACTAGAAAGACAAAAATTCTTTTTTGAGAAAACCACAAGTCTGTTTCCCTCAAAATGTATAGAAAATTCAATCTTATCTCCATTCAAGATGTTTTTCAAATACCATTCTCACTGAAAATGAGGGAAAATGTACTGTCTGATCTATCTTTTATTAATTTTTCTCTGAGAATGCCAGCTCATTCTCCTAGGGGGAGATTATTCCCATTATCAACAAATTTAACTGCTTTTGTTCAAATCTAAGAGTGTTACTGAATTTGCACTTCCTTTGACTGATCACGGAGCTCTCCCTATTATTTAATTTATTTACATTCATGTATGCAATTATATTTCGTAATCTGATTATGTGGTTTATATCTTTGTAGGGATGAGAATGCAGAATGTTGCATTTCTTTTTTATTATATGAGTTGTCAAGTTCTTTTTGGATGGAAATGAGAGTTCGGTACCACTGTGGTGAGAACAGCATTAATTCCATCAGTTAACCAGACCTACCAAAACAGTGCTGGCTGCAAAATCAAGGAGCATATTCTGCACCTGAATGATAAATTCCATTAATTAATTTGACTGATAAAGTTAATATGCAAAAGAGATATTATTATCTATAGTTAAAAAAAAAATTAATAGGTGGTTTCTGATCATCACATCCTTAAGATATTAAAACCCAGTAGATCTTATCCTTTGGAATTTTTTTCATAGATAAGGAGAGGAAAACACATTTTATGCTCTTCCAACTCCCAGTCATGTTTTCAGTTCTAAGTGAGTTTGTCATTGAGCTGAACCAGATGAACACATTGAAATGAAGAGGAAAAAACCAACCCTACTCTGCCATTGTTGAAATTGCTGTCACCAAGTTTGTCACTGCAAAAATTCTGATTGCAGGTGCTGAGCTGGGTCCTGCCAGCTGGGTCATCTGAACCACCTCGAGATGCCCTCACAAAGGGTCATCTGCCTGAAACTCTTGCATTTAATCTGAATTATTTATCCAAGATATTTTCCTTGGGCTCCTTCTCATGGCAGCCTCTGCCATAGGTTCTTTTATAATTCTTGGGGGCTGCATTTGGCCAGCATGAGCAGAGCTTTGCTTCTGGTAGCTGCTTTCCAGGCTAATTTAAAAAAGAAACCCAAATTTAAAATTATTTATTGCAGATTTCTGGTGTACATCACTAATGTAAATATGGCTCAACTGCATTTATTCATTTCTGTATTTCTGTGTTTATTTATGTATTTTTTATTTTTGAGCCATTCCAGTTACTTGGTCAGGGCCTTTTACAGCCATCAACAGCAGAGCATTTTCGAATCTTTAAGTGCAATACTCTGAATAGGTTGTTCCGGGACACAATTTTTTTGTTAGAAGGGCTGCTCTTAGTCTGTGTTTTCCCTGTGCTCTGTCACTGCTCGGGGCTGAGCTGGTGAAGGATCCTGACAAATCCCTGGTTGGGGATATACAGCTCTGGAAAAGGACTGAGGTGGGCAAGGATGGCTTGGCTTGGACCTCCGTAAAATGTTATTTTAGCAGGTTTGGGCCTGTTAATACTGGTTTAGAGCTTTGAAAGGTCTCTGGGTAGCTTTCCAATTAAAAAAAAAAGTTTATATTTTGCTAAATACTGATATCCTTGGGCCCCTGCAGCTCAGGCTTTAACAGCTCCAGGGATTTGTTAAGATTTGTTAAGATTTGTGAGGTCCATGGTCCTCACCCATGGGCTTAACTTCACCCCTTGGTGCCTCAGAGCCTCTGGCTGGTCCCTACCCACTGCTTGGCCCCTGTAAATTCTTCAGGCCGTGTTTAAGAGATGGAACAAGTGAAGAGATAGCTGAGGATGAATCTGGGAAGTTCTTGCAGAGATCCTTGGGATGCTGCAGCAAGTTTTAGATTCATGACCTACTCTAAGATGAGACCCACAGATAAACCAAGAAGGTGAAGAAGCACCATGGACTGAACTGGTCTGCCCAAGTAGAACGGTGAAATGGTTATTAGAGATTTTATTATTATTATTATTATTATTATTACAGTTTCCTTTATGTCTGTAGACACAAGAGCCTGGACCTAGAGCTGTCCTAAGGAGGAAAAGGGTCACTGGCACAGATTCCCAGAGCAGCTGGGGCTGCCCCTGGATCCCTGGAGTGCCCAAGGCCAGGCTGGACACTGGGGCTGGAGCACCTGGGACAGTGGGAGGTGTCCCTGCCATGGCAGGGGAGGCACTGGGTGGGTTTGGGGTCCCTTCCGACCCAAACAATTCAAGAGACACCCCAAGAATTCAATGCCATAACAGAATTCCACGCCACAAGGAAGGAGATCATTAAATGCAAGTTTATTTGGTTTCATTTGTTTTATTTTGGTTTTTATTTGTACATTTTTTTCATATCTTCCTCCTTTCTTCTCTCCATCTTCCCCTCGGTATTTCCATCCCATGTTTCCTCATAGATACAGGGCAACTCTTGACTGGCTGTTACCCACACCAATTCCAACCTCAGTTTCCTTTTTTATCACTTGATATTTCTATTTTAGATTTGACTCAGTAGGAAATCTGTGACTTTTGTCTGGTTGAAGCAAAGCAGCTTTCAGATCATTTCCTTGCACCCTCACCATCCCTGTTCAGTACTTGCTTTTTCTATAAAGTCATTTCTCAAACAGCTTCATTTATTTAAAGATAATTGCAAACAATGAGTCACATAACCAAAATCCTCTAAAAGTTCTGTGGGCACCAAAAATGTACAATTTTGTGACTAATTAACTGCACCCCTTAATTCATTATGTCCTTTCAGTAATAGCATGAAGCCAACAAAGAGAAAACAAAACCATTAAGTGTAACTGTCACTTTATTTAAATGTTTAAGAAATAAAACCTTTAAGAAATAAAATTGAGCCACAACTGTATCACCTTTGTCACTGCCATGTTCCAGCTGGCCAAAGCATTTCAGTGAGTCACCCCTGAAGCAGGGTCCCAGAGCAGGAGGTCTCATCAGTTAATTTTGACCTGAGCACTGAGAAATTATATTTGATATTTCATCCAACAATGAAATTTAGCATTGCACTGGAGAAAGGGAAATGGCTTGGGTTGCATTATTTGATTTCTACAACTTTAAGTTCTAAGAGAGTTCATTTAATTACAACTTCAGTGTTTTATGAAGTATCTGGGTAAAGATAGAGTTTTGACAAATACCAGCCACTTTTTAAAACTTTTTATGACTTGTGGGACTTCAGGAATGCTCCTCCTTTGTATGCTTTAGTTTAGAGGTTGTTTGCATGCCCTGACTCCAGACTGGATGCTTTCTCTTCCTTTCCCTGTAAAACTTAGGGCACTACATCGAACGACGACAAGTGGCCAAAAAGGAAGGGAGGAGAAAAAAAAAAAAAAATCAATTTGTAATCTGATTTGAGGGTTTTGATTTCCTCTGATGAGTTTCAATTTCATTAAAAGCAACCTTATTCGCACATAAAAGAGCTCCTTGAAGGGTAAAGCGGGGAATTGTCTCAGGGAGGATAAAGAAGCGGCGCTCCTTTGTGCGGTTTATCCAGGGCATTAATTTGGGGCGCGGGGGTGCGCGGGCGGGCGGGCGCGCGGTTATCGGCGCCGCCATCTCACAGGGGCTCGCATTCAAACGCCACCGCGGGCCCTATTGACACCTGCCTTATCAACAGCCCTTATTATCTGCTCAGCGGCGGGTCGCAGCCCGCCGGTGACATAATAAGCTACAAATCACTGGTGGGGCCTTTCTGCATTCTCCTAATTGTGTGTATTCTCTGGGAAAAAATTATCGCCGGGCCTCTTGTCTTGATGAGAAATTGACATTTTCTGGCGGAGCCTGGCGAGGACTATGTGGGGAGATAAGACTTATAGTTGTTTTAAAGGAGTGCAGCCATTCTTTCAGAGGCCTCTTTATTGCTCTAGTTGACCCACTTGATGAGTATGGATTTCATGAGGTCTTTTTCAGCATTTGAACTATAAAAGGTTCAAAATGACACCACCCCTTATAGACAAAAGATAACCTTGCCCTTTGAATATATTGATTCTTTATTAACTAGGCTGTTTAATGCAATGAAATGAGGCATTAGATTGAAGCCTATTTCAAGTGCTTTGAATAATCTTTAAAAGCTTGAAAGACTTTTAAAAGCTGCTCTGCAATAATTGGCATGTACTTTTAGAGACTCTTATTCCTTCGTTTTGATTAAGGAATTTTTATCATCTTCCTGTGTCTAAACTCACTGTGGGCTGACACAACATATTTCCTCAGCAGGGCCCTTACCCAGATGTGTCGTAGGTGGTGGATTGCTCTAGGAATTGTCATATGTGGGTTTTCTCCTTTTGTATTTTCCTTGCATTGAAAGTTAGAGGAACCATTTAGATGCTCATTATTCAAACCTTTGAAATAAAACTAAAAGGAAAAGTGCCAGTAGGCATCGTGCAGACTTTCATCCCTAAAAACCAGCTTATTTTTTAGTGGGATGCGTCTGATTTTGCTGCCTTTTAAACAACGATACACAGACACACACTCAGAATGGAACAGTTTTCAATGCATAATAATAATCAAGAATAAAAATAAAATAATCCAAAGTGTTCTGCAACTTTAACACCTTTTTTTTTTTTATCAAATCAGTTTTCATCTGACATGAAAACTATGGAAATGCTGGAGAAGAAAGGAAGCGTGGTTAAAAATCCCGGTTTTCCTGTAGGTTGTGACTGCAGTGACTGAGGTAAAACTGCAGTGACAGTTTGCAGTGACAGTTTTACCTCCTCCCCACTCCATCCCTGAGCCACGGGCAGCTGAGGAGGGGCTGGGACACACAGCGTGTCCTTTGGCACTGGATCCACACACACCACTCCATCCCTTCGCTTTGGAGCTCCTCAGTGCCCTCTCAAAGTTGTCAGCAGCCCTCTGATTAATGACCGGATCAAACTCCAGAACAAACTCCCGGTTTCACCACCACAGGCACTTAAATTCCTCTGCCAGACCCATATTCCTGTGGAAATGCCCTTTTTTGTGGTGGTGCTGGTCACACACAAGGATACAGGAGCACATTTGGTGTCTGGGAGGGGGAACTCAGACCTGTACGTCAGGCAGAGCTTTGCAGCTCTCTCCAGCTCCAAGGCTGCATGTGCCCACCTCATTATAAACATATTTTTGCACCCATTATATGTGCATCGCACATATTATGGCCCAGAGGATGAAATATTTGTGCTCAGTATTATAATTAGCAAAAGAATTTGCTTCCTTCTCAGCAGTTAAGAGACGAGCACATCGACCTTCAGTGTCAAACCACCACATGGAAAATTTGGGTTGTGCTTTGTTTAAAATAACTTTTCCTGTTTACAGACTTTTACAATATGATATTAAAATAGTAAAAAAAAAAAAAAAATCTATTGTTACCTTTGCTTTACAAAAAGCCTGTCTGAAGTGCACCGTTTTGGTTAAATAAGAAAAAGAGATATTCTGCTGTTATCTTCACAAAAAGTGAGCAGTTTTGGATAGATACTTCACCGAGGCTGAGCAACAAGTGATTGCCACTGCAGAGCAGAGATCTCCTTCCTCATCCTCCTCCCAGGGAACTGGCAAGACCACGTCAAGGATTTGGGCTTTTTCATAAGAAAGGAATAAAAATTCTGATATTTAGAAATGAAACCCCCAGTGTTGCATTATTTCGTTTAGTGTTTAGTCACTTTTTTTAATAATCAAACCAGATAAAATTACTAAAAATGAAATTCACAGACAAGAAATACTTTAATTAAATATTGTGTAAAATGAACATTTTTTTATACAGTTAAATATATGAAAAAATGTACAGATAAAACAATCTTATTGTAGGGTCTTTAACAGTAAAATCTACCATTTAGTGAAGCTTTCCGTCTGGAGACAATGAAGCGATGAGTGCATTGACTAATTAATCTAAAACACAAACAGATTGCATTTATGAAGGAACTTGCAGACTTTCTTAACATGTACACGTGACCTCTTTTTTTATTTTTCTTAGAGCAAAACCTTACTTAGACAAAATATAACGGAGGCAATTCAGTTCCAAAGTGACTTCTCAGGCTTTCCCACCTAGCCAAGCCTTGGCCGTGCTCACAGAGCTGTGCTACACTGAACCCTTCTTCTAAACCTTCCAGAAAAGCTTGACTAAAATGTGCATTTTTTTTTTTTGCCCAAAAAAGAAAAAAAAATACAAAAATAATAATAATTAAAAAAAATTAATAATAATTAACAAAATGATCCCTCCTTTTTTGGTTAAAAGGTGAATTCTGCTGCAGTTTGCAACGTGTTTTGCAGTGCTGCGCTGGCAAAGGATTTAGTGCAAAGTAAAAATAAAAACAACTCCACGCTTCTCTGGCTGGATTTGGCACTGAGAGCCACGGAATACAACGGAGGTCATTCCAGTTTAAAAAGTACCGTCGGCTACGGGTTGATTACAAAAAGTTCCCTAAAAAAAACCCCAAGAAACCTAAATAAACAACTCCCAGACATTAAAAATTCGGTGTGATCCTGATTTCCCGTGAAACCTTCCCCGGTTTTGAGCAGAGCAGGGTTTGGGAGAATGCAGAGTGCAGCAGAAAATCAACGCATAAAGGAGTGGCAGAATTGTACACCAGGATTGTGCTTTTTTTTTTTTCCCCCTTATTTTTTACACCAGAAATCATCCAAATGAAGTCGTGATTAACAATTGTGGTGTAAGCCTGTGATAAAACAGCACAAAAGTTCTTTGAAGAAGTTCACTTTTAAGGCATCAGAGAAGTTCATGTGGCAAACATTTTAATTAAAACATCAGAAGTGAATTTATTTTTAAACTTTAGGCCTCTGAATTTTTCTAGTAAACACAGTTCAGCTATGTGGCAAAGTCATGGGTGGCAGCTAAAAATGACTTTTTACAATCTTAAAAAAAAAAAAAATTAAAAATAAAATTAAAAAATAAAGAAAACAAACAAACAAAAAAGAAAATAAAAAATGCAACCACAAAATAGATTCATCTCTTCTGTGGCTGTATCACATGCACATATTCTACTAGTATTCATTACAGCCATGTGGCACAATTTTGATTTGACTATACAACAAACGACTTTTTCTTTCAAAATTATTTGTTCTGATAACTTAAAAATAATATAAAAATAAACAATGAATTTGAATTTTTGAAAAAAAATTAAAAAAGAAAGGATGGAAAAGCTAAACAATAGCAACCTTATGAAGTACAAATGAAATGCACAGACACTGATTTATTTAAAAGAAAAACATGAAGGCAACAGTTCTTGGCTTAATGCTATTTTCAGCATCACGATACCAGGCCAGGACAAAAACCAATACATACAAGAACATAAAAAAACAAAAAAGATGAAAAGCAATATACAAAATTTCAAAGATAAATACAATATTTATAGTTGATATGTTACAAAATAAATTCCCTTAGTGACTGCAAGTGTTTATGTGAAAGAAAGTGTTGCAATGGATAAGACTATTTTATTCCTTATAGCGGTCATAAGGAATAAAATCTGCTTTTTTTTGTCTAAATATTTAAGTGGATCTGAAAAAAATTCAAGACAAGTGTATAAATATTTAGCTACAACTTTGGCAAAATCACAAAAGTCTACAATTTTATAACCACATACAAAACACATTAGGGAAGAAGGATCTAGAAGTCAAAAGGACAATTTTCTGGTACAAGAAACATAGACTTCACAGTAGCCTAAAATGCAATAGTATACAGTGCTAGCAAAAGTTGAAAAAATGTTGCAGATCACACTTGCTTAACAGGAAGCTCTAGCAGTGGAAGTATATTTTTTTCATTTTTTTAAACCAACAGACAGTAGCAATTTCTTTTTTTTTTTCTCTGTCAGTGTGCTTGTTGAAGGCAAGAGAATTCAATATCAAAGTTACAATTTCTAACTACAATAAGTTACAAAGTTCCATTTCATTAAGATGAAGTTAAGCAACGATAAACCCCCCCGTGCCCGCCCCTGCGCCCCGGTTTTTTGTGTGGTTTTTTTTTTCTAATCATATATTCATCCTTTTTTTTTTATTCTTTTTTTTTTCCAGTTTGATGGCTCATAACCTCCTTGGCCCCCTTTTTTTTTTTTTTTCCACCACAAAAAAATATTTCACATTATAGAGATACACAACCATTGTGAATCTAGTTATGAGTACAGAAAAATGTTCGGAGGCATTTTTCATCAGTGTTTCATGATAATCAAAATGGTGCATCCACAAAGTTTCTCCCAACACATAGCAAGTACTAGACATAGCCAAGACGTAATCAGAAACTTTATACAAAATAGGCGTCGCTTTTTCCTTATTCTCCAGGACTGAGAAATGTGAAAATATGAGAAAAATTCAGTCAATAAAATGGAATTGTTCATGAAGAAGTAGGTTGTTTTGCATGTAGATTCTTAATAGTTTAAATAAAATCTTTAAACAAAGTCTTTTTTTTTTCCTTTTTTTTGTGGGGTTGTTTTTTTGTGGGTTTTTTTTTTTTTTTTTTCCTGTAGCATTTTCGATTTTGTTGCTGATTCTGCGTGAAGATACTGCTTCCATCAGCATGTCTTAATATACTAAACTTGTCCCCTAAGCCCATCCTCTGCAGCTTGGTGCTACGGTAGGTAAACAAAAGTGACTTTACATTGGCGGGACTACAAGCCCGGACATGGCTAAAAGGAAAAAGAGAAGAAAAGGAGCGTTATTGGCACGCTGGGCTCCGAGCCACCCTGGCACAGGGAGGGAGGATGCAGAGCAGAGCCCGGCTCCTCCGCGGCATCCCCAGAGCAAGGACCACGGACACTCCTCCCAGCAAATCACACCCCACCAGCCTCACCTGGAGAAAGGAGCTCTGGGGGCAGAACAGCCCCAGCTCCCCAGGCTCAGCTCTCTCCAGGCCCCTGACAACTCCTCTGGCTGTATCCCCATCGCTTGGGGGCATCCCCACCAACCACCTCTCCGTGCCCTGGGCAGAAAAACCTCATTTTCCGCTATTCTACTTCATGATAAAAGCAGGACTGAGCAAACCAAGGACTTTCCAAGACCAAAACCAAGAGCTCTAAACCTTCTCCCAACCCCCAGAGCTCAAACACCGTAGAAAGGCCTGACATTAATACCCCTGACCAGCCATATCCTGGGGTTTCTTAACAGATAAAGACTGAGATGCCAACAACCACTGTTTTTTTCCTAGTTAACTCTTTGGTAGAAGCACAGTTTAGGCAGTCTTTAATTTTAGTGTTGTTTAATTTTTGCCGTAATGATATTTCTCATTAATTTATGTACAACAGATATTAATAAATTTGTTCGTGTAGCGATGTGAACTTCAATTTCTCAGTTCATTAATTTCAACAATATTAATTTATTTCAGATTCGCCACTGCAGCTTTACGGTTCGGAAGAGCTGGGTCTGTACACATTTCATAGGTAACACCACCACAACCAGCATTGCTCCAACAGCCCAGAGCAGCCCCTGGTCCTGCCAGAGCCTTCTGTGGATTTGGATGGATCTAAACCTCCCTAAAACACAGTTTAGGTGATGTTTGTGAAACAGGATAAAGTCTTCCAACTCTGCCGTTTTTCTCCCCAGTTAAACATATCAAAAATGTCAAAATCAAAGCTGAAGTTATAATTTTGCAACATTCTTCATAATGAATGTTTTAAACCTAACCAGCAACTTAAGTTACACAATCTAACTGGAGAACAGTGGTTATATTGGCAGAGAGCCTTTCTACCCAAAATATTCCGTTTCCTTATCGTGTTTTCAGAGAATCACAAAATCATTTCGGTTGGCAAAGGTCTCAAAGATCACCAATCTGTGCCCAATCCCCACCTTGTCCCCAGCTCACAGCACTGAGTGCCACCTCCAGCAATTCTTTGGACTCCTGCAGGGATGGGTGCTCCAAACCTCCCTGGGCAGCCCCTGCCAAGGCCTGGCCACCCTCAAAAAGCACTTAAAAAACAACCCTTGACTGGATCTGTTTCACCCCTCATCAACCCAGGCCAGACGATGACTTCACCCTGAGTTTGGAGCTGCCAAACCCCTGCTCTCAGTTTGGCTTCCCCTGGGGGATCCAGCAGCACATCTGTCACCACGCCAGCCTGGTTACCTGGGGTGCACCTGGCCTGAGGGTGCTGGAGATCAGTTTAAGGAACAGCTGCCGTGGAATCACAGAATCATTAAGGTTGGAAAAGACCTTTAAGGTCAAGTCCAACATCAACCAGCACTGCTGTGGTTCACCACTAAACCATGCCCTCAAGTGCTTCGTGCTGCAATTCAGCCATCAGCTGCTCCACCCCTGGCAGGGTCCAAGGCCAGGCTGGGCAGGGCTTGGAGCAGTTTAGGATAGTGGAAGGTGTCCCTGCCCATGGCAGAAGGTGGGACAGGATGGGCTTCGAAGTCCCTTCCAGCCCAAACCATGCCATGGTTCTGCTGCGTGAAAATTTAGATTATCTGCCGCCATATTTTTCTGGAGGAAAGAAAAAATATCTCAGTTCTTTAATTTAACCATTTTTGTTGAACTCTCTTTGTGGCACAGTCTGAGGGGGGGTGCAAGGTTGGTGCTCCAGATGTGCGTTTCACAATTTATTTTAGTAGCAATCTTTGACAATTGTGAATTTCTGTACTGAGCTTCCTGCTGTGCAAATTGATACCAAACGCCTTCTTAAAGAAAAATGAGCTGGTGAGTTTTTTAATAATAATTTTAATACTTTCATCTGGAGGAAGACCAGAAAATTAAGCAGGATGCAATTTTAAAAGAATATAGAGAGCCTTTTGCTGTGCATTATAGTCCTATAACCAGAAAGCAATATCTTTCACAATCTATAGAAAGCAAATTACAATTGAAAACCAAATTTTGAACACATATTGTGCTTCCAACTTCACAGCCAGCCAGTAGACTCTCACTAAAAAATTTCTACCTTTAATGTTCATTGTTTTAAACAGGAAAAGACTCTCTGCCCTAAGGAACACACATGGCAGGATTCTGCTCTTAAAACATTTGTGTGAGTACTTGACTTTCTGGTCATAGACTATGGAGGTCACACAGAGTCAACAAGATTGTGGCTCTTTGGATAAGGTCCAAAAGCCCTTTTCTGTGAGATTACTCACAGGAGTGATTCAGGTCCTGGGGACAGCAGGGAGAGATTTCTCCTCCAAAGCTGCAGCTCCTGGGTGCTGGCCCTCCTTAGGCTGACCGTGGCCATGCAGCTAGCATGGGGGCAGCAAGGGAGGAGTAAACACCAGCCCTGGCTGGCATTGCCCCCAGCCTGACCTCTCTGAGATCTCTCAGATTGCCTTTCTCACTCTTAACCTCTGTCTTCATTGCTGAATCACCAAATCCCAGAATGGCTGGGGTTGGAAGGGCTCTTAAGGACCATCTCGTTCCAACCCCCTGCCATGAGCAGGGACACCTTCCACTGGAAGTTATCTTGGATCTCTTTACCAAAAGAGTGTCGCCTACAGACACCTCCACGTTCACTCGTGGGCAGTAGGCCCTACAGCACAGAGAGGGTTTTGGGGTTGTGCTTACAGGCAGAAAGATCTTGCTTTTGTTGTGGTGGGTTTGGATGGTCCTGATGCTCAGGGTTACATCAGCACAAGCCAGAAATCAGAGCAGCTCAGCTTCTGTTTAGCTCTTTGTTAGGGGACAAAACAACCGCCCTGAGCTCCAGCTGGAGCTGCTTGGTTCTGCTGCTCTCATGAACTGAGATGCACCACAAGCAGCATTTCTCCCACACAGAGATACCCTACAGTGGCTTACCCACCAGGGAGGGGTCAATTAACCCCCAAATCCCTGAAAAAAGACCACCCTTGTCTAAATTCTTATCTATTCTTATCCAAGGCACTGCTTATCCACAAACTGCAGGATTTGCCTCTTATGCACCACCAGTGAGCTCTTACTGCCCTCTTAACTTGCCTGAATATGGCCGTTCCTAACAGTGGCATCTCCTCAGCTGTGGCTCAGCTCCTTCACACCCTGCTCTAAAATGAGGCTCTCTACTTGAAGATCACCAAAAAAACCTCAGCTGCGTTGGACTGCAGTTCTCAAATTCCATATTTTAACTTAATGTAGAAAATGTGCTGATCAGAAAACTCTCAAGGTGATTGTACAGAGTCCAGAAAGCAACTAATTAAACTTTAAAAAGAGTTCCCTGACAACAAATGACTGAGAAAATAGGAAGGAAGAAGCAGAAACTCCCTAATGAACTCTATGTATCAAATGCAGTGTGGATAAGTACCAACACAGCAGTGCTGGTGGTTTTTCTTGACAATGTCTGACGAAGGAAGGAGCTGACAAACTCATCCCTATCCTGCCCCTCAGCCCTGGCTGCAGCTCAGGCCAAGGCACAGACGTGAGGATGAATGGGTGAATTTGAGGCCTTTTGTGAGCTCAGTCGGAACTGACTCAAAGCTTTGGGTGGAAGAAGGGATGGTGCCTGTGCTGGGATGGTGAAGGAGCTCACAGAGGACTCCTGGGTGGGCAGGTGAGGTGGTGCTGAGGCCCCAGCACGGGGAAAGCTGTGACTGCCCCATCCCTGAAGTGTCCAAGGTCAGGCTGGACTGGCCTTGGAGCAGCCTGGGACAGTGGAAGGTGTCCCTGCCCAAAGGTGGAACTCGATGGTCTTTAAGGTCCCTTCCAACCCAAATCCAGGATTCTGTGATTCCATGTCACTCCCCTAACTCCCACAACACTGAGCATCGCCAAGGGGGGCTGTCTACTTTGCATAAATTATGCAAATTTTTTTGCCACAACCCTGGAAAGTTGCTGCTCTAACTACGAGGCCAGAAGGATATTCTGCTTGTTTCTCTGGGTCATTCTGCTCAAAACAAAATGACTCAGGTCCAGCTGACAGAGGAAAATTGATGATTTTTATTTAATTAATAATTTATTTATCTATGTATTATCTATTTAATTTCAACACTTGGGTTTCAGTTCAGCTGCAGATCTGAAACCCAAAAGGATGATCCCAAAAGGATGATCCCAAAAGGATGCTGCGTGGATTGCAGCATCCAAAAGTCAGGGGTTGAAGGCATGGTTCGGTCTTCACTGGACTCTCTGGGCACGGAAAAAGCTTTGTGCAAAGTAAGGTTGGGCTCAGATTAAGAGCTGAATTCATGACCTATTTAACAAATCAGTATTGGCTGATTCCAAGTTATCTTCTGAGCTTTACACAAAAAGCATTTTGTACCTGAGGATGGAGATGTGCAATTACTGGGGGCCTGGGGAGGTGCTAAGGGACATCGGGTGCTCAGTGCAGGCATTCAGCCCTCCCTGTTCTCCTTAAAACCCCACTTTGAGGTAATCTAGAGATTTTAAGTACCTAAAACCTTGAGTATATGACAGGAAAACCCTTAGTCACATACTGAAATGGCAAAAATCTGGATCATTTTAATTTAGATCTTTAGATGATTGTGTTTATCAGAACAAATCAAAATCAATTAGTTGATCTTCCTGCCTCAGATCTAAGCAATATGTTACCACATTCATATTATTTTTGTCTATTTTTTATTATTTATTTTACTATCTCATTTTTCCTTTTTTTTTCATTATTTTATTACAGTATTTACTTTTCATACCAGTGTCTTCTTACAAAAAGAGGAAAGTAGGACACTGGATTGTTTTATGAATGGATTATCTTTTCTAAGAATATGGATATAGTTTTCTACTAACAGTAGTAACACAGTGAAGCTTCCACTAAAGAAATACACAAAAAACCTGTTAATTTAATTATCCTTTCCTTTAGCATCATGCTACAGTGAGTTTGTGCATCTGGATTCTCAGCTCTTTGTTGACCCGAGTGCATAACAAGGTCTCAGATGGGTTTTTTTGGGCCAAGAAGCTACAGGAAGATTCATTTTGAGATCCTGAAGTGGATTTGGGGTGGACAGGCAGCTCTGTGGGATTGGCATGATGTCTCTCCAAAATGCCTTCAGCACCCCACAAAATGCTGGTGTCCAGAATTGGTTTGGCAAATTAAAACCCCCCTCATCTGTTTGCCTGTGAGTGCTGCTTGGATTAGGGGTGTCATGGTGATACAAAGGATAAATAATCCTGTGCTGCTGCTGCTGCTGCTGCTTAGCTGAGGAAGTCAAGAGGAGTGACGACCTCGGGATGAGACTGTCCTCAACCCTTCCTGCTTTCAATGGGGTCTGAAGTGCCTCAATTCACTGCACTGTGCACTGAGACTCCAGCAGAGGCAAACAAACCTTCCCAATGATTCTAATGCACCTACATGCATGTCAAAATACCCCCTCAAAGTGGCAAAATTGGCTGTGAGTCTTCTTTTTTAGGGTGACTTCTTTGTTTGTGTTGCTGTTCTCACATTGTGCCATAATTCCTCCAGCCCCACACCCTGCAGGTGACCATGGGCATTCTGCCACTGATTTATCAGTTGTTCCTTGCACTACCCACATGAAATCACAGGGATTATATATTTAAAAAAAAAAAGGACAAAATATTAAATTGTCTGCCTTACTAAAATATTTAGTTCATTTAGGGATGTAACCACTCTAACATCACAGTAAGAGCTGGTACCACCAGAGCATGCAAACCACTGCATACAGGGCTGCCTAGTCCAGGAAAGCTCAGTCCACTGAGTAAGGGCTTAATCTGACTTATATTTACTTGACATATTTAAAATCACTACCACACCCTATACAAAGTGAGGAAATCACACCGTGTCCTGCCAGAACACTGCTGGTTTTAAACATCCACAGAAATGTGTTCAGAAAACATAAAAACACCAGGAATACACAAACCCTCCAAGAGGCATTCCGGGATACAGCCTTCCCTTAAAATTTAAGGCATGGACTCCTAAGGGAAAATGCCAGGAAAACAACTGGTGTTTGCTCTAATGCAAGCATCAAAAATGAGCTAAAAACCTGAAAATCTCAGCAGACCATTCACACTACCCTATTTCTCCCCCTGCTTTTTGCATCACTACAAGAGCACTGAAAAATCCAGCCAGGTACCTTTCTCCCCGAGAAAAAAAAGCACCAAAAAAAAAAAAAAAAAAAGAAAAAATAAAAAAAGCAGCAGAGAGAAAATTGAGAGAGATCGGGCTCACCTTGAAGTCCATTTCCATTTGCACTGGTGCAAGATGGTGGAGGAGAGGCTTGGGGCCTGACAACAGGAGCGAAGGCGCTCTTTTGTTTCACTGCAGAGATGACATTGGCAGGTGAGAATGAGAAAATGCCGTGTGTACTGCTACAGTTTGAAGGGAGGGTGACCGAAGAGGCTGCCATGGTAGGGCTTGACGGCACTACTGCAATAAAGCAAAAATAATCAGGACTCAGATTGAGGTTTTCACGGCAAACACGGAAAAAGAGAGTGATAGGGCCTTGCCTCTTAAAATATATATAGAGATATATATATATATAAAAAAAATATATATAAAAAAATAAAAATGAAATGCCTTGGCTTGGCCACTCTCTGGATAACAGGCAAACTCTTTTGTGTTGGACTTTTGTTACGAATTGCGCAGTCCAATTTTTATTTTGGTTTTTTTTTTTGTTTCGTTTCGTTTTGTTCGTTCTTTTTTTTTTTTTTTCTCTATCTGAGATTGTATTCTGGCACAAACAGATCAATTTATTATTTTCATTTTTACGTCCAGCCTCCAGAGTCACCCCTCCTTTTATCCAGTAGCTGACAATAGAGGAAATCAAAACAATGCAAGGAGTTGATTTTGTAGTAAATATGAATCTATATGATGATGTGTTACCAAAAATAGACACTTACTGCCATAAGGAGAGTTAGCTGAGGAGCCATTAAGAAATCCAGGGGAACCTGGTACACCTAGATTGGGCATGCCGGCATTGCCATATCCATTCATGCTATTGCTGACTGTGTTGTAATTGGACTGCTGAGGAGTACTGCTGGGAACATATCCTCGCGGGGAAACACTGCTTGTGTTGCGACTGTAACCTACTGTGTTAGAAACCCCCCCACCCCAAAAAAATAATGTTATTTTATAAGATAGACTTAGGGCTGGGGGGTTTCCTCATGCAGCATATATTACACAGTTTTAATTGATTGCACAGCTTTGCTCTGAGTTGTCTCTCACTGCCCTATCAACTCTTGCAGCTTGAGATAACCTTATCACGCCAACCCTACTTAAATCATCCGCGAGCACTCTATGTTGTCTCTCCTCTTAGCACAGACAGCCAACAAAAGCTCTCTTCGATCCAGCTGTGTCAGGTGCCTTCACGTTTGTCTTTAGGAGCAATTATCAACAGGCTCGAGTCCCGCTTTGTACCAACACACTGCATGAACTTTCAGCCTTTCCGCACCTTCAAATGCCAGAGCTGACAAGAAAAACTTTTTTGTTGAGGTGATTTAGTTTAAAAGGCTGTTTTGGGGTCTTCATTTTGTGATTGATATTTTTTATGCTAACAACAAGCTTTCGTAAGGTGTAGCCATCAGTGAAAACTAATTCAAGAGCAAGTACAGAATTTTATAAGGCTTATTAGCTTGGAAACGCATTAAAAGACAATCTTTTTAGAAGAGGAAACATAGCGGAATCAGGATTTTAAACAACAATTTGTTCCTATCTGAGCAATCAATTTAATAATTACGTTGCAAGCAAAAAAAAAAATGCGTTTGAACATATCTAATAATCCTGTTTCCCTCCTTTCATTAGTATCAAAATTAATTTTAAATGCAATATGCTACATGCATTTTCAATTACAACAGGTAAATTAAATCAACTATTACTTTTATTAGTAACATATATGTCACACATGCCTACAAACAAAGTATTTTAAAATCACAGACATCAAATTAGATTTATCTGTGTAAATAGTCCAAAACCAGGTGGAGGTACCGAGACATAATTATTTTATAAACCAACCATACACGCTGTATATTTACTGCGAATAACAAAGAGCTTTCTACACTTTGCCAATTTTATTTTTTTTTCCCCCACTGGAGATGCTTTATGATAACAGTAAATGAAAGAACAGGGAGAATTAAATATTACGAGAAAAGTTAAAGACGGCATTTCATTCCGCGCTCAGACACACGGCTAGGGGGGACAGAGAGAGGGAGGACACGGCCGGTGACATCAGCTCACACGAACAGGCCAAAAGCAGCCAACAAGGTGAAGGATTAACCCTTGAAATCCCACCTACCTTGGTCGTTGGCTTGCGATGTTTCGGAGACGTTGACGGCGAGCTGGCTGCTGAAGGAGTTCACGCCCATCATGCCGGTGTGGGCGGGAGTGTTGGCTAGAGTGGGGATCTGGTTGTGGTTGCGGGGTACGCTGTACAACGCCTCAGCAATGTCAGCTGCTCGTTTCAGGATTATTTCCTAGAGAGACACGGAACAAGCACTGACAACTCAGATTTGTGCAAACGCTCCAAGTCGCAATAGCGCAAAAATTTACCAAAGAGATTCACGTGGAATTATAGTGAGGGTAGGGGGCTTGCTGCTTGTTCCAACCACACCTCCTGTTTTTCCTTCCCATGCCCAATTGCTCCTCAATACAGCAAATATAAAGAAATGAAGAAATTAACATAAAACTCCAGTTTAGCACTGGAAGCCAGGTGAAAATCATCACAGGGGTTTTATGCGCCCAAGGCAGGAGTTGTATTTTCAGCAGTTTGCAAAATACAGTACAGCTGATCCACTTGGCTGAGCAGATTTCTTTAGGACTTCCCATTAGTCACTGTATATTTTGGCCCCAGTTCAAGGTTATTCTCTTGCCTTAATGCTTGCTTATGCTTTTGGCACCTCACACATAATTGTCATTTCTGATAGGCAAACGAGCAGCGAGAGGAGAAGGGGAAGATGAAGCGCTTCCCTCGGAGCATTGCATCACATCACACTGCCCTCAAGGTGGCTGGCAAAGCCTGGCTGTGTACAAAGGCAACGTGCTGATGCTCTGCCAGCCCTGCACAGAGCAGGTATTGATCTACACATGTCGGCGTGGGAACAAAGAGCGCGCTGCTGACCTACCTGGTTGTTATGGGGCATCCCATATAGGGCTTCAACAAGGTCTGCTGCTCTCTTAAGTAATACTTCCTAAAGGAAAACAAACAACCTGCGTTATGTTTCACTAAGACAGCAGTGCAGCAATGTTGGCAGTTGTAGCGTCTCTAATTGGAAGGAACTGATAAAGTGGATAAAATATGTCACATGCCACCCGTGTGCTCCCGCTATATTTAGGGGATGTATTACAAAGATAGGAAGGTATTTTGTTTGGAAGGAAAACAGGGCTTGAGGTTTGAAGTCAAAGTTAGACACGAGCCTAAAAATAATATTGCATTTTACATCCAGCTGTTCAATTATGATTGACTCGGAAAGGTGTTTGCTGCTGTAGCATGTAGCTCTCGTGCTGAATTAGTGAAATCAGTGCTTGAGGTTTAATGATGTAGTCTTATGGGTATTAAACAAACAAACACATGGTAGAGATATGAAAGGCACAGGCATCACATTTGGCTGTTAATTCCTAGCACTTTAGTGGTGAAGAACAATAA
>CM077469.1:33923847-33933847 GCA_039654755.1 Calcarius lapponicus | reverse complement strand
CAATTTCTCGTAATTGCTTCACTTTCCCTCAGATGGCAGGAAGGGAAACAATGGCACTCACTCACTTGTTTCAATTACAGGCCTAAAATTCACAGGTCAGCTCATAATTACGCTCGATCCGATAATGATATAGAATTTTCCTTAAAATGCTCACGCTAACATGGGGAAAACTGCCTCCATGCTGTTTGTTTGTTTACCTCTTTGCTTGTTTATTTATTTTCCTCGCTGGAAAGCAAAGCCCACCCCAGGTGTTGACATCAACAATGCTGGCTGTGTGTGGGAGTGAATGGAGGGATTGTCCTGCCCTACAATATATATAACTGCTTTTTATTCCCTTGATTTTGTCTGGCCTCTGTTTATAGGCAGCCCCAAAAAGGCATCAAGGAGAAGCTGGCAGGGAATACTGGGACGCAGTGCTGCTCACAATGGAGGAGACAAGGACATGTGGTCATTGAATAAAGGGGAATGGCTCCAAACTGAAATTTGGTTTAGATGGGATACTGGGACAAATCCTTCCCTGGCAGGGTGGGCAGCCCTGGCACAGGTGCCCAGAGCAGCTGGGGCTGCCCCTGGATCCCTGGCAGTGCCCAAGGCCAGGCTGGACACTGGGGCTGGGAGCACCTGGGACAGTGGGAGGTGTCCCTGCCATGGCAGGGGATGGGGATTTAAAGATCCCTTCTGGCCCAAACCAGTCTGTGATAGGAGTTAACCAAGAAATATTAAAAGAATGTTTTGAAGGCTAATTTGTGGCTTTGACATCTTTGAAGACCAATGTCAAATCACTCAGTTCAGGAATCACCCATGCCTCTCAGGGTCTGTTGTAGAGTAGGTCAGAACATCTCCAGCAGAACAGACTTTGTTCTCAAAAGTGGAGAGAGAAAAAATAATTAGGGAAAACACTCCCTGGCCTGCTCCATTCACCCACCAGACCAACCAGTGCCTTCCTCCTCCAGGAGGGATGGAAGGAGGACAGCATGAGGGGAGGGAGAAAACAAGGGTGAGGGGCCAGAGAGTTGTCAAAGAAACAACAAGCATCTTCCCCAAATGTGTAGCAAATTAAGGTTTAAATACACTCTGTGACTAATAATCTGTGTCCTGATTTTCAGGAGCCTGATGCCAACACTTGTGGGGTCTCAGCAGGGCTGGTGCACCCTCAGTGCACGAGAGATGCCAGGAGGCTGCTGAGAAACATCTGATGGGAAGAGCATGGTGGTCTCCTACCCTCAGATAATCCTCAGGGATTCTCAGCCCAGCCCCTCCAGGCTGTCCCACCACCGGACCTGGGCTCTTGGCACACCTTTGGCGGTGGCACTCAGTGACAAGTGGAGCATTAATACCTCATGACCCTCGATTCCTCAAGGGCATTTCCACTTCGACTGAGAACGATTGTGTTCCAGGCTCTGATGTTTGCCAAAAAAGTCATTACCATCATAATGGCTGCAGATTTACTTTAAATGAGTGAATGAATGGATGAGATGGAGAAGGAGCAGGAGAGGGAGAGAGCGGGAGAGAATGAATGAAAAGCACTTAACATGCCACACAATCCTCTAAAAATGAGTGAAGCAGGCAGCACACAGGGAACAGGACCTCATAGACCCTCTGCTTGTGTGTGCTCTCCTCTCCACATCCAGGGCCACTGGACGAGGACCTGGATAGAAGGACAACATCTGGTCCCAGAGAGCCACATGATGGTTGATTTACGGGAGGGAACAGCCTCACCTGGGTCATGGACATGGACATGGACATGGACATGGACATGGGCATCACCCCAATGTTCTCCATTGTACAGACATCACTCTGCTGCTGTTGTGGGTATTTAGAGCCAGTGATACTGGATATATTTAAATATTTAAAGACTTAAAAGGTGAAGTCTGAGGTAGGGAATGGAAAGCACTTGGAGTAAACCCACTTGGGGTGTTGGTCAATGGAGTTATTGTATTAGACCACACCACACATTTCAGTGTGAGAAGAGTTTGCGGGGTCAAATACCCACAAATTTGCCATCAATTCAAGTTACAGAATGAGCAGATCGTGAGAAATTTGGGATCAGTAAAAAACAGAACCAAGGAGAAGGACTTGGAGGTGTTGGTTGATGAGAAATTCTAGGTGATACAGCAAAGTGCCCAGAAGGAATTTTTTACAGGGAGGGTGGGCAGCCCTGGCACAGGTGCCCAGAGCAGCTGGGGCTGCCCCTGGATCCCTGGCAGTGCCCAAGGCCAGGCTGGACACTGGGGCTGGGAGCACCTGGGACAGTGGGAGGTGTCCCTGCCATGGCTGGAGGGGCACTGGACAGATTTTGAGGTCCCCTCCCACCCAAACCACTCCAGTTTTTAGCAGGGAACACTGCAAGGGAGGGACTTGGCACTATTTCAGTGAAGGAGAAGGAAATCTGTGTGCTATCAAATCATAAATGCTCTCATCATGCCAAGGAAGTCCCACAGCCCAACACATATGGAGCTACAAGAAAACATGGCATTTTATGAAAACAACATATGACTAAAACACCAAAATATTGTACTCCAGAAATAAGGCATATTCCTGATTTAGGAAGTGTGTTACCATGTGCTACTACATCAAAGCAGCCAAATGTACATTTCAACAGCTCAATACTCCAAGGTACTTTACTAATTAAGATATATTTTACTGGAATAAACTGAGCTTTCATCTATTTTTGCATTTGGGGTATTATTTGGGAGTTTATTCCTTTGCTAGGCCACACAGCTGAATAAATATCTCCTCCTTACAGATAGGTCTGTGTGGATCCATCCCCATCCACACACATTTTAGAGAATTATGCTGGAATTCTGCTACAAGCCTGAGAGAACAGAAATCTTCCTGAAATTCTGCTGTGCCACAGAGCTGGATTACACAATCCTTGTGCAATACAAGAATTTCAGGTCCTCTGAATGCGAGAGCAATGAAATATAAGAATTTCAGGTACTCTGGAAATGATGCTTGATGGCAGCAAATGGCAAATGTGGTCGTTTGCCTGTCATCACTGGCTGAGCTCTTCAGGGGTATTTATCCATCTCAGAACCATATGAAATCTGTGATGCCTCAGCAAACATCTGTAAGAGCTGGAATTCTGCACAACTTCTCCCCATTTATATTCGGCAGCGATCACCCAGCATAAGAATATAATACTGTCATATTTTAATATAATATTTAGACAAATAGGACTTATAATCAGATCCTTAAGATCATCTAACAGAGCTCCTACAACTGTATTCCTCTGTTGTATAATAATTTAAACAAAAATAGATCTTACTCAAAGTTGTGAAATCTCTGTATTACTTGTGGATATTGGAAAAAATACCTCAAATAACTCACAGAATGCATAGAGTCTATAAAAAGCTTTATTAAATGCTTAAGCATAGTGGATGTTGCCGCTTCAAAAAAAGAAAGCAAGCCTGGGTTATTATTTTAATCATTCATAATTCTGTTAAACTATCTGTTTAGGCTTCAATGGAAATTTTAAAATATTTATGTGTGTTAAAATATACAGATATAAAAAATATTCCAAATAAAAATACTTCTGTATGCCAAAGTTATTTATCTTAGTGAAAACTGCAGATGCTGAAGGTTTTTAATTAAGCTAACAAAATTCAGAGTTTTCTGAGGAGCCATAAAGCACATCCAAATGTAACAAGTTCTCAAGATTTTGCCAAAAAATTCCTTTATTTCCATCCTTAACAATTTAATGTATTGGGAATTTTGCAGCTAAAATTTGAAACTATCCAGTCCTAGATTACAACTTTCAAGCTTATAAAAGACTGGGATAACAAAGGGAATTAATCAAGCATGGGTTGCTGGGACTGCTGCCTGCATCCCTGCATCTCCTGCTCCACTGGCACATCCACAGCCAGAGGACATCCCTGGAAAGGACCATGGAATATTCCAGCTGGGATCAGCACCAGCTGACCCTCAGCCAGCTCCAGAAGAAAGACCCAGCTCTACCAGGGAGCTCTTCCACCCACACCAATTCCCACGGCTTCAATGGAAGTTGACTCAAAAATCAATGGTCATCCACAGGAATTCATATTCACCTTGCAAGTCTTAGAAATTCTTGTGAAATAGAAATAATAGTGGACATCCAGCAGGTTTTTGAAATGCTTTTTTCCTTAGAAAATTGCATTCATTGCAGTTGTGAAAATTAATTTTTTTTTAAATGCAGATGAGGCCTCAGGCCTCAGCCAGTGCCTTTAAATCAACTTCCATGAAAATCACCTGGATAAAAGAATGTATCTGTAACACACATATTCATGACATGAAAACATGTCCAAGCGTTTTAATTACAGCAGTAGCACCAGAATATGCAACAGAATGAGTTTTAAAATACAGCAAAATCATTATTTTCCTTAACCATGAGCTTCTGGATATTTTCCTAGTTTCCATGTTATGTTGCTCTCAACACAAAGGCCACAAAGCCCACAAAGCCCACATGTTTCTTTTCATCTCCACAGCACTTTCCTGAGAGTACAAATTAATTTAATGGGAATACTGGTGTCATGGATAGCAGCCACCAGCCAAACCCAGGAATTCACCTGGATATCTTCCAATGCAACCCAGATTTGTCTGTTTGCTCTCTTGCTTTCATTACTCAAGAACAAGAAGTACATTTTTAGTGAAAGATCTTATTTCCTGTCCTTCCACCTATTTTCCTTGATTGAAACTTGGGGAAGTTTTCAGCCCAAGTGGTACAATCAGGCTATAGTCATAAAAATTAGCATTAAAGCTGAAGTTATATAAAGAAAAATAGAATTAGACAGTTTAATATTCAGCTAACTGATTTTGCTATTTAACTCCAGACTGCATATAGCAACAAAAAATAAAAGAGAAAAGCAATTTTTCCCCCTTCTCGGAGAAAACAAGGCAAAGGTCTTATTCAGCACTCAAATTTTCCTGATTATTACATGAAGCCAAGATGACCCTTTTGTCCTTTTTTTTTTTTTCTTTTCTTTTTTTTCTTTTTTAAGATGAATTGCCATCGCTTGGCTGCTACATTTTGTCAGTTTGGGCACAGCAGAGTCAATACCTTCACCTTGACACGGAAACTTTGTGATTTATCAGCGGCGCTGTGACTCAGTGCTACCACGACCTGGCGAGGTGCAGCCACTCATGGCACCCAGAGCAGACTTTGGTCACAGCTACTTGGAAAAAAATAAAGCACTCTCTGATGATAGACAAATGTGTCTTGTTAGCAACAGCCAAAAAGCGCTTGACTTGTACTAATAACAAAAAGGCCATGTTGGTCACCATGGGTCTAAAGACGAAGCACCCTGTCACTGCCTTGGTTGGGAAATTAGCAAATAATGTTCCTTTTCCTTGATAAATGGGTGACAGTTCTCTCTCACCAATCATTTTTTAACATTTTGATGCATGTCTATGATCCCGCTGGAGGAACAGAAAAGTTTACTGGCCCTCAATTTTCCGATGATGAATGGAACACTCTAAATGTGCGATTTCTGTATGAGGTATAGTTCATTTTAAGCAATTCTAGTAAATGGGTGTCACTGATTAGGACAAATAGTCTACTTGTGCAATAGCACAAATGGTATGTCTCATTCTTCTGGCCTCCTTTGAGACAGAAAAGAAAGGGGACAGCAATGACCCTGATAAACCTGGAATTGCTACTGTTTAAAAAAGAGCTATTATATAATATACATTATCCAACACACTATTGACTTGATGCTACTAAATCATGTCTGTATGTTTAGCATTGGCCTATTAATTAAAAATGTATGTCATGCTCAAAAACCTTCCTTATAGGAATAGACACTTCACCAGAATCCCTTCCCCTTTGACTTATTGCTTTCAGAAAAATACATTTTACTCCAGGCCTATAAAGCAGTTTTACACATTAACAGAGACTTTCTGGGTCTGACTCTTGAACACTAAACTTTGACTGACTTATAGAGACCCAGCTTGAAGAAAGGGCAAGAATATCTGTTCTATCTTGATTTTTTTTTTCAGCTTGCTAACAACTGATACTGACACAAGGTCTGATCAATAAATAACCAATACTGTAATAACAGTGACTGTAAGTTGCTTCAGGACAACAGCACTTAACAGGAAAAAAAAAGAAATGCAATATATATGAATTAGAAATGCTGAAGATTTCATTAAAATGAATGTAACTGCTTTTTGGTTTTTTTTTAAAGGCTTTCCAATAAAAGCCTGGATACATTCTGTGTATTTTTAGCATTCCTCTTGCAAAGTCACCAGATTTCATCCTTCAGAGCAATAATTGAATATGTACAAGAAATAATCAGGTGATTTAAATTTAACTAAGGCCTTTGCCGTGGAGTTTAGCATAGTAAAAATAGTATGATTTGTGGGAGGCAATTAACAATCATTTGCTCTGTGGATACAAGTAATTTGTTTAAAGAGCACTGACCTATGAGACAGCCAGTTTGTGTTGGCTGTGATGGAAGGGAGCTATTGACTCTAAACAGTGTAACAGCGCCATTGACAGAACCGCATTTGAATGTGCACAAAAGATCTCCCAAGCACTTGAGGAACACGAGATCTTTCAGAGGGGGACAAGGGGTGGGGGCCAGCCCAGGAAAGCAGCCAAGGGCCGAGGGGAGAGCGAGCCAAGCCCAAAAACCTGGACAATGTCACAAGTGCATAGAGCTTCCCCCCGTTGGGGCCGCGCCAGCCGCGCCGCGCCACGAACGCTCCATCAGGAGGGACCCCAAGCCATGAACGCTCCATCAGGAGGGACCCCAAGCCAAAAACGCTCCATGAGGAGGGACCCCGAGCCACGAACGCTCCATCATCAGGAGGGACCCCGAGCCACCAACACTCCATCATCAGAAGGGACCCCGAGCCACGAACACTCCATCAGGAGGGACCCCAAGCCAAAAACGCTCCATCAGGAGGGACCCCAAGCCAAAAATGCTCCATCAGGAGGGACCCCAAGCCAAAAACGCTCCATCAGGAGGGACCCCGAGCCACGAGCAATGGCCTCATGAGCTCCAAACCCAACACAATGCTTTGTGCAGAGCAATCATTCTCATGTTCACATCCAGCAGCAAATGCACTGCAGGCCTGGGAGTGGGTCCATGGGCTGGACATCCACGCGTTCTGCTGGGGGCATGGTGGTGGTCACACTCCACGGTCCCCTGCAAGGGATCTGCTGCTTTCTGAAAGCATTTGGGGCATTGCCTCAAAGCCAAAGAAGCTGTCAAAATAGGGGCGTGCAACAAAAACCTTAGGGTGGGAGCAGCCAGCATGAAAAGTTCCAAAGGCCGCGAATCATCCTTTGAAACTGTTTTGGTATGCTCTGGATCAGGCTATGCACCCTTTATTTGCTTGGGAAATTACACAAAACACAGAGGAAACAGGAAGGCAGAGGCACAAACACACTGTAAACACAATCCTGCTGCTCAGCTGAGAGCAAACCAACAGAATCTGCAGAGCTTAAAATATGTGTGTAAAGGTGCAATTTTATCTATTTTATGTAACATAATTTCATTTTGAAGCATACAAATCACAATTTGCCATAATCAAATAAGGCTGCAGTGCTTATATTCTAATTAAAAAATAATCTCTGATATTTAATTTAGAAACCTGGAAGACTGTACCAGCAAAATTATGGCTACAACCTCCACCGACCACTCGATTTACCCACAGACAGCAAATTTTTCAGGTAGCACTTTTTAAATTAGTATTAAACAAGCAAATGCAGCACCGCTCGATATGTATTAAAACAAGTATTGTACCCAGTTATTAATTTGCACTATTCACTTTTAAATGCAGCAAATACCTCATTAATTTAATTTTAGGTGCCCACCAGTTTATATTGCATTTTACAGTCTAGAAGGCAATTTACTATTAACTGGCAATTACATACAGAATGATTGTTAATTCTGCTCCTAAGTGCTAGCTGCTTGAAAATTGTTATCTCTCTCTAATTTTTGACCTTCTTACAACAGGGGTGAGGTACACTGGGAATACAAAGGACTAGTAGAGAAGAGCCGGACATGTCATTTGTGACTCATTCTTTTAATTCACCGTGCTAATCAACTGAACTGCCACAATCTCCCAAGGTAATTGTATCTTTATAATAGTTGAAAGCAGCGGGCAAAAAGGCATGGATAGATGGGGAAAGGCCTTGCCTTTGCCTGCTGGGAGCTGGCGTGCTCCTGCTTCTGCGCCGGGCTAATGGGGGCTTTGGAGAAAAATCTGGAACTTTCGCATCTCCCTGCCCCGATGGTTTAATGTCTCAACTTGTGCGCTCACAAAGGCTTTGCACCACACTACACTCTTGTTTCATTATTCCGCAGCCTTGTTGCCCTATGGTCTACCTCCTGCTGGGAAGGTTAAATGTTAGAGTGCCAAGCCAGGCTGCAAGCATGGTGGGACACTGATGGGAAACAGATGCCCTGGGGACCCGGCCCCTCCCTCCGCCAGGCTACAGCATTTTCATTTTCTGAAATACAGCAAGGCTTGGCTTCCCTCTCAATGGCAGCTGTAATTTCCAAAGACTATCTCAGCCACCCTATCACTCTGGGATAAAGCAAAGCAGAAGTTTCTCTGTCAGGCAGGCTCTGGCTTTCTCTCTTTATTTCTGTATTGCTGGGATATTGGCTTTTGTTTCCCTCAAAAGGTGTTTTAAATATCTATTCCTGTTAGTGTTGTTAGTTACATAACTTTATTACAATTTCATTCCAGTGGGAGAAGCTCCTGATAGTCTCATGATCCTTTTGAACATCTTTACTCAGCAATAAAGACAAAAGACAAACCCAAGAAGGAAAAAGTAAATGGTTTGTTCTTCCAGTTCCATAAACATATTAGAAAGAGTTCCACTTCCACATTAGAAAGAACCTCAAAACAGCAAAATTAGCCACATTTGCAAAATCTGCACCTCAGAAATCAGTCGAAAACATTACTCTAAAGCAAGTTAGAATTCCAGGCTCTGCTCTGAGAGCCAGGCTGTCATCTGGTTTAAATCTGCAGCGCTTCCCTGCACGCCGTGGAACTGCACCAGCTCCCAACAGCTCAAATATCTGGAACTTGGGCTGAGCCTTTTAATTCATTCATTTTTTATTTTGTTGGACACTGCTTTTAGCTTGTCATACTCAGCTGTAGCTTTACATAAACTCTATGTGCATACATATATATGTGTGTGTGTGCGTGTGCGTCTAGGTGTCTATATATATATATAAAACATTGTTCATAAGAGCATTTCTAAGCCCACAACAGTGACAGCCCCACCTGTGCTCACCACCTTTGCAGCCAAACAACTCTGCCTTTTGCGATAAATCTGCCTCAAAAGCACCACAGTCACCACCATCCCATTTGGAAGCTCTGGTGAAACCCAATCCTAAAGATCAATAAATGCACATATTCTCTCCTTCACCAGCCAGAAGTGAGGAACCCAGGTTTGGATGTCAGCATTTTTGCTCAGGTTTTGGTTTCTTTGGGAATAGATAGAATACAGGAATCTGAGGTGCTACCATCACCTAAAAGTTCATTTCAACCATAGACATCAGGCAGACACAAAAGCATATCCACAATGCATTAACAGTTGCAAAAGTCCTCCCTTAAAACTACCCAGGAACACACTTTTCCCATTAGATCTAAATTAATAGATAGAAACAGTTGCAGTCTAGTGGGAAAATATTCATCAAAATGCACATCATCTGCACATCATCTGCAATCTGCATTATCTACCCAATAAGCAGCGAGGGCTCTCCCCGAATCCCTGCAGTCTGTCGAGTAAACAGTTAAGGCTCTTTGTTTTCAAAAGAGAGATTGATTCATCAGATCAAATTTATTACCTAGAATCCTCGTCCAAAAAAGTACAGTAAATTAAATCGCTATTTCTCCCTTTTCCCTCCCTGCACCTCAGCAAAATTCATTGGAAAATGCCAGAAAAACTCTAATACACATTTCAGATAAAAAGCCAGCAATACTTCATCCCAAAATAAGAATTTTCATATTAAAACCACTGCAAAACCACAAAGTTCCGACTTTTTCTTGTGCCGTTGTA
>CM077469.1:33908847-33918847 GCA_039654755.1 Calcarius lapponicus | reverse complement strand
ATTAGATGATTGGATAATGAGGTGTTAGCAAGGAGAGGCTATGGAGAAGTAAATATCGTGGTTTTTAGCGGGTACTTTTCTTTAAAGAATGTGTTGCTAATGCAAAGCATTCCATTCGCCACGGAAGGTGCCGGGACGCGAGGAACTTGGAGCGTGGCGCAAACCCACCCCGTCGCTTTCAGCAGGTACCGGAGCCCAGGGTTATCCTCTGACCAGAGGGAAACAAAGATTTTCAAGTAAGCCAGGTCAGGATTTGGGGAATTTTCTTGGCAGGTCACACCCATTACCATTTTAAGAGGTGCGAACCTATTCCGGGCACACTAAAATCCCAGGAAGTTGGGGGGTGAACCATCATTTCCTCAGCATGGTCCTGCTCATGAGGACCCTGAGATCTCCTCGAGCCCACCAACTTCCAGAGTGTGTGGAGCTCTGGCCCTGCCATTCCCTCTTCCATTCAAGGGCCTCAGGATTCTCTGCCGCCCTGTTCCAGCAGCGTTTATTTACTCTGAGTTGTTCTGCTACCATCATTGTTATTAAAAGTAGGACTTTAAGGAGCAGCCGTTCAGATTTTCACATTCATTTGCAACGGTGCAGCTTACTCGACTGAGCATTTATGGGATGTTAGGCAAAGAGGATTTGGCACTGTGTTTTTTAACATTTAAAGAAAGCAAATCAATTACCGTATCGCCAAGAATAGGAGCTGTTGGTAAGTGACATTTATGTAGATTTTCTGCAGCATGGAAAAGTGGCCTTTATTTTTCTAAGCGATATTTGCTGCTCAGAGTCAAATTCTTTTCATGCAGCTTACAAAAATAAATACTCGTATTTTGCTAAGATCATAATAGCTCATTAGAAGAGGCTGAATTTGGACCTAGACTAAAACCTAACACCACAGGGCTGAGCATGCTTACTTGAACCTATAATGTTGCTAGTTCTGGCTCTCTGGGGAAGGAGAGGACGAGGGGAGAGGATTCAGCCTTCTTAATTGTGAACCTCATTAGTGACGGTTGCTAGGCAAAACACACACCTACTTTCCGCGCATATGAAAGAGATAAACAATACGTCATAGACCATAATGACTCTGGTGCTCAGGGCGACCTTTAATTATTATATTTTTGGTCTCTTATACCTTAGTTATTAATGCAGGAAAACAAATTAGGGTTGTGTGTGTGTGCGGACCGCGGCAGATTTGTAAATGGCTTTCCATTTTTTGATGTCTAGATCGCGTTTCCTTCTGATAGTTGGTGCTCGCCTCATTCATTCCCCTCCCTGCCCGTTGGTAAATACTATTTGAAACGTAAAACGACAGTGATTGTACTAGCAGCTTAGTATTGTTATCACTTTAATTAATTTTATTAGTGTAAAAAGCCATGATCCTGTCAGTGTGTTAGCAACAACTCGCAAGAGGAGTCCCGTGGAAGCTGGTGTGTGTGACCCAGCACGTCAGGTCATAGCAGGTTTGAGAGTCTAACTCTTCCAGAACTCAAGATGCATTAAAATTAACTGCATTTCAATGTGCATTTAAATTTTGGGCAACGCTAAAGTCTTCAGGAAGTTGGACTGGATGATCTTTCTAACTGAAAATTATTCTATTCTATTCTATTCTATTCTATTCTATTCTATTCTATTCTATCCTGTTCTGTCCTAACCCATCCTATCCTATCCTATCCTATCCTATCCTATCCTATCCTATCCTATCCTATCCTATCCTATCCTATCTTATCCCATCCTATTTTATTAAACAGAGGTTCCCTCAGAGCTGGTTTGCATCCCTGCACTGGTATATTTTACAGTCCAAACGAAGTGATATTTAAATCCAAATGACTATTTTGGGCTTTGCAGGACAATAAATACGTGTGTGCACGTGTCCAGGCGCAGCTGCAATTGTGTGTGAGCGATTCAGGGGCTGATGGGCTCCAAAAAGATAGGATTTCACAACTCTGGATTTTCAGAGACACTTTCCATTCTCCTCTTCATCTCAGCCTATCTTCTTTTAGCAGTTCAGGCAAGAAGTCAATCACATTGAGTCAGGCTGAAGAAAAACATTTTATGCTGTTTTTCTCATCCAAACCCCCTCCTGCCGTAATCTGCAGTAAGGCCCAGGCACAGGAAATTGACCTCACAGTAAATTCTTTACGGATTCGGTCATGTTTTTACCATCCACTTAAACTTGCATACATAACCTGAGTCTGTACCTCTGGATCAAGGAATATGACAAGCCAAAATAAAATCAAGTCAAATTAAAGAGCAAGAAAAAGCTGCAAGCAAAACAAGACTGAAATAAAAAAAAAAAAAGAGAAGAAATAAAATAGGAAAAGATGAAAAATTGGTTGTGACTGCAAAACTGTAAGTATTAAATAAAGAAAGAAGTCAGGAGCTGATTCAGAAGCGTCCGTGTTGTAGTTGACAAGGGCTGAGAAATACTAATGGACTTTTTTTAATGGGTGCTTTGATGGATGAGAGAAGAAATGATGTAAAAGTAAATGTAGTGGTGTCTCAACATAAAGTATGGTGAAATAAAAAATAAAAAAGGAAATAAAAAATAATAAAATAAAAAAAAAGCATTGCAAATAAAAAAAAAAGGACATGTAAATGTGTGCCTACCATTTTCCAGATAAGAAGGGGCCGTACCTTCTGAGGGGTCAAGGCGGCGAGCCCGCCTCCCGTGTTTGGAATTGTTGTGTACAAACATGTTGTCTGAGACAGCCAGCACGTGGCCATCCACATTGACTGTTGTTGATACAACAACCTGGAAGAGAAAACAAAACCCCACATTTCAAAAATCCTGCAGATTTTCCCCGAATCAGGTCTCGTAAGACAAAACAGCATCCTGTTACTTTTCTGTTTCTATTTAAACCGAGTGAATGACATCTCTGAATACATCTTTGTTTACGTGGCGACCACTGGTGATTTTTAACTCACAATTGTTTCTCTTCAGAACCTGCTACACTAATTAGAGTTTAATCTCCTATTATGCTAACAAATGAATTCAATTCAGGGAAATATTCTTCTAGCCATTAGTTTCAGAAACACCCCTCTAGCCACTCATTTTAAAAGCTGCTGTTTTGATTGATCTGTTGATATATTGATTAGATAGTTTATCTAATTAAAATTTGTTCACTTGAGACTGTCTTCAAATGAAGGGTTGTGAGGATTCCAAATAAAAAAAGCTTAATAAATCAAGAGCCGTCGCAACTCCCCATTTTTTCTTCAGTAAATGATCTCCAGGTCAGTTTTACAATTACATTTAATGTCTGATAATGAACTTTTTTGCATCTGAAAAGGCCGAGTTGAATATGAATAGTGAAAGTGTTTTCAATCCATGAAAAGTATCCCTTCTCAAGTTCATTTGGATGGTGATTGACCCTGGTATGTCAATGGAATTTCCTCCTTTATTTTTGAGTGAAAGGCTCCTATTCTTGTGTCCAGGTTCAGAGTCCGGCCATAGAAGAGATGATGGATAGGGCCTCCTTTGGCTTCCAGCTGCTTCTCAGTCGAAAATGGCAAAGGAACATATGCAAAAGGCACAACCTTCCCGATGCCAACACCTCCACAATGGAGCTGTGGGACCCCTTCTGGAAGTGCCAGCCTGGGAGGAAGCCGCGAGCTGCGCGGGGCTCGTGTGGAGCACGGCTTCGTAGGTGCATCACTGCTATCCCAGACCGACATTTACATCTTATTTAAATACTCCAGCGTGGGCCCTTCGCTGTGGTTCCAGGTTGTCTAAAGGAAGCTGCCGCTGCAGATTTTCCTTCGGGGTGAGTAGAGTCCATAAAGTCACTGCCTAAGTCAGACCTTATCAACACAGCTGGTGAGGGCAGACAAAGGCAGGACAAATCTTAGTGTCCACCTTCCATTTACCTAAATTTTGGTTATAACAAAGATGATTGCAGGGTTCTCCCACCAGCTTCTAAACCAAAACACTTAATGAACACAAATGGAAGGGGAGCAGAGAGCCTCCTCCGCACAGAGCTGGTCCAAGGCATCACAAGGAAATTCTTGTCTGCTTCTATGTTTTGGATCACCTCTGATCCTGTTTCTTATTCACAAGCCATAATTAGCTCTCAGCTATCACAGCACCTTTTCTGTGTATCCTGCCTCCTTGGAGACAGCCATCTGCGGTACCCTTCAGAACAGCCCCAGGGCAGTTCTCTGCCAGGCTGTTCTGCTTCCCCAGCTCTCTCCTCCCAGAAGTGGACACCTTCCCTCTTGTCAACATCCACTTCGGAGAGTGCTGAGGTTGCACGCTCAGCTCGGCCGCAGAGCTGGTGCCAGGCCACTGGGCTATCCTCTTTCACTCTTAATGAGATTCCCAGACTTCCAGAAATATTGCAGAACATGCAAGCGTGATTTCCAGCCAGGATTTCTGGGTTTGGTTCCTAGAACACGGTGTATTAAAGAGACAGAGCAAGGTGTATATGAAAATGACAACTATTTTTGTTCTGTCATGTCTATATAGGTCAGCCACCAAGGGAAAATACTGTAGTTCAGCAAAAGAAAGTCGACGTGCTACGCTTTGTTATATCGCCTCACTCCTGCAGTGCACCTCCACAAAGGTGCTGAGGCAGGGAAACCAGGTAAAAATACTGTTCAAGATCTGACATCCTGTTAAGTCCAGTTAAACCTTCTGAGAGGCAGGGAGATTAGCTAAAGAGACCCAGGAAAGTCTTTCTAGTGCCTACTGGCTCCATTGTCGACCACAAGATCACTCGTGACTGATGCTTCATTTAGTCATCAGTGAGACAAAGAGGACATTTCCACTCATTCCAGGTTTGACCTTCTGTTCTGTTCAGATGGATCAATACCACCGATGCCACGTGAAGCTGAGATGCATGAAAAATGGAAGCCTGGCTCGATTGTTTTGAAGGAATATTTTTTTTTCCAGCTACAGATCTTTTCTGTTGGCTGGCTCAAGGGTGCTGGCTTCCCCGGTTGGTTGGCTGTGCATGAAAGCAGATGTCACATGTTTTGCTATCAAGTTTAACCACAAGTAATTCTTCTCCAAACTGAGAAAGTCCTGAACATCTCAATACTACCTTATTGCTGGAATCAAATATGAATCATTGTGAAATATTTTGGAAGAAAACAAAAAAAAAAGGCAGTTATTTCCTAACGAGCCTTTCAAATGACCCCAGATACAGAGGAAATCATTTGTCCATCCCGTCAGCTGCCTCTCTGCAGTGCTATGATTCACCACAGGATATCTCAAAAGCTGTAAGGAGAAAGTGAAGTATTAAACATTGAAGCAAAGATCTGTGGGTTGGGCCACCACTGCTGGATCTACAAGTTGTGAACCAGAGAAGTGTGAGTTTCAAACTTCCCTGTGCTCCAAAGTTGTGTTCTTAAAGATCAACTACTCAGTCTATGTAAAACCTCTGCAGGTCTGAGCACACTACAACACAACGTGATAGTAGGAAGGAAAATTAGGGAAATAATTCCTAAGGGAAGATCCACTTGCTCCAATATTGATCCATTACAGCCCCCTGCAGAACTTCAGAACCAGCACTTAAATTAATGGGAGCAATGTAAAATACTGACAGCATTTTTTTAAGCACTGGAACAACACTGATTTGAAGCACTGACTGTGTTTTTTCCCAAGTTCAAGATGAAGATGTGATCAAGGCTTGTATACATCATTTATGCATTTAGAGGGATCTGTACCTGGAATCTTCGCATGTCTCGTGGGTTGCCTGCATTCTTCAAACAGTTCTGATTGCACTTGAGGAAAAACTTTAGAAAGAATCTATAAAAATACAAAATTGAAATCTATTAGATTCATCAAAATGTAAATCCAATTTTTTAGAAGTTTAATAAAATCTAATCATAAATAGTTATACCCAAAAGAATACTGGTAGTGAAATATTACTTTCCCATTCGTTAATGAACTTATTTTAAAGCATAAGATCTCCGTCATAAACAGAACATTATTGCCAAGGAAAGGCAAATTTATATTTTTAATTTTTCAACAACTACAAATGTATTGACTCCAGGCCATATCCTTAGCTCGGTGTGGGAAAGTTGATTTCAATGACTCATTGACTTCAAAGGCAATGACTTACACCAGATGAGAATTTGTCTCTATTTTTTTAATACTTCTTATTTTTTTCACAATTTATATTAGCAGTAATGACCTCTATGTCGAAAAATTCCAAAGGTAATGATCAATCTTCTGAAAAACACTTGGCTTTGCCTCCGGTTTGGAAACTCGAGCTATTCAAAGGGACTCGATCCAACTCCTGCTGACTCCAGGGAGATCCAGGCAGGATCTGCCCACCGGCAAGGCCCCGGCTCCCTCATTGTTTTTGAAAGGGAAGGAACATGGCAAATTAGGCCCTGTCTTACGACCTCTTCAACCTTTGCCAGCCTTCAGCTGTGAGGAGTCGCTCTACCCAGGGATCGAAATCCAGCTTATTTCTGCTGAGCGGCAACCAGCAATTATTTAGGACTAACCCTTATCATCCAGGCATCTCCCCATAAACCGTTTTTGCAGCAACGCTGCCTCAGGGGAGCACAGCAAGCACTTAGAGGGAAAGGGGAAGCTTGGGAAGTTGGAAACCCCTTTCTGCCACCCTCCTGCACCGCAGGAACGAGCTGATCTGGGAAGTCTCCACCCTGCAGGTGAAACAAACCGCGGATCCTCAGGAGGACAGTCGCAGCCTGACATCATCTTTTTTACTTATGCACTCATGTTTTCATCTTTCATAATAAAACTATGTCTTAATTAGGTTTTCCGGCTAATGACTGACCACTAATGACGAGCAAAGCTCAGGGTTTTCTCCTCAGCCAGAGTTCCTCAGGTGCTCCAGTCCAGCAGCTCATGCTGCCCAACTTTGCACATGCTGGACAGCGAGGTCAGCCAGAGCTTCCACATTCAGAATATGAACTTTGATTTATTCACTCATGTCAGTCTTCATAAGTGACTGGGACTATACTTGCTGCACACACCTCACAGAAGTTTCCATGTGCCAAGAGCATTCATGGCAGGAGGGAAGACAGGAACATCTTTCCTCCTTTAGCACCCAGCAAGGCCCAGGCATGGCCAGCAGAAAGAACAACAGCGGCTGCACCACATCCTGAGAGCTTTGAGGGTCATACAGGAGCATTATGGGCACACCCCTATTAAAAAACTTTTAATCCCACCTCTTCCTTCTCCATTAAACCCTGAGCAGCACCCTGATGTTACCCCAGGACACGAATGCTGAAGGAGCAATCTCTCATATCAGAGAGGCAAGCAGGGAAACAACCAGGTTTACTGAAACTGCATAAATAAATCGATGCTGACAGTTCAGCTGAATGCACATTTCTTTAAAACTTCCTATCCCAAAATCTGTAAAGGGGTTTCAGCTGTCGAGCTGAAAAAGATCTGGATTTCTGTGGTGGATGACATGATCTCCTAGCTCGGATGCTCAGGTTTTCTGGATGCTGTTGCAGGGATATTATCAGCAACTCCATGAAACTGCCTCTATGTAAGCTACAAGTTCCCCCTAATTTTATCTGCCATATTTTGGAGTTTTTTCGGTCGTTTGGATTAGGTTTTGGTTTTTTGTTGTTATTTGAGATACTCATTCTTTTCGGATCATTTGATTATAGGCCAGGTTCCCTGCCCAGTGCAGACAGGTTGGAGCTGGATGATCTTTGAAGTCCCTTCCAAGCCAAAGCTTTCCATGATTTTATTATTCCGAAGGTAACATCCTTTCTGTCAGACCTCTATTTGGTTTTGCACAGCTCCCACCACCCAGACTGTGAGTCTGTGCAAGGCCCAGCAGATGCCCAGCTCCACACAGAACCAGTTCTGGGGAGCCAGGAGCTGGGACCAGCATCCAGCTTTATGGCTCCTTAGTGCCACATCCAGGCTGAAGAGCAATATCTTATCTTCTTCTTTTCTTTTTTTTTTTTTTTTTCCTGATCTCAAATGGGTGTTGTGAGGCTTATTGAGCTAATGTTTGTAAATTGCTCGGAAATTCTCCAATGAATTGTGCACTAGGAATGCTAAGTATTGCTCCTCGTGGATTGTTTTTAGCGTGAAGCATTCATGATGAATTGTTTCTATACAGAGAGCTCACATCCTGTCAAAGAAAAAGGGCCATTAAGCACCCTTTCACTAAACATCAACTGGAACCGGTATTTGTTCCATTATTTGGTGAAAAGGACCCACTCTTAGTGAAATTAGACATCATCAAGTTTATTAAGATGGCTCTGAGCACCGGGCTAAATATTGATGCCAGGCTGGAGTGAACACAAGCGGCACTCTCATTTCAGCTCCACTACATCCCTTGATGCTGAGATATTTTATTTCGCTCTTTACCCTGTGCTTTCAGAGCCCACAGAGCACAGGTGGCACCAGGACAAGCTTTTCAGAGGAAGACAAGGTAAGCTAAAACCCACACTCCCAGGCAGGGCATTCCTCCATGCCAGGAGGAGATGATTGACTTGGTGGTTGCTCTCGGGTGACCACCGAGGACTGTGGGCACTGCAAACCCATCCCTTCTACCCCAACCACAGAGTCTCTGTGAAGAGCAAGAAGCAAGGACCTGGAGCAGAGTTCTGCTAGGTCTCACCTCAAACTTTGAGACAAGAATGAGAATTCAGGCCTTTCTAGGTTTGGCTCTCCCTGTTATATTTTGTATTATAAGCAGAAATTTTAGCCTTCTTTAATAAATACAGCCTTGCAAAACAGCCTTCCCAAGCAGGCTAAGCTGCTCCTAAAATACTGATAGGGAGAAAAATGCACTCTTTGCCATGTCCCCTTGCTCTGATTTTTTTCCCACTGCTAGAATGGGGCCTGCTACCCTCTTAATTAAAATGTATTACCTTCCACAAGACTCCACTATTTTAAGCTAAAATTTACATCTTTTATTAACTCACCTCACCTATACACTTAGCTCTGATGCCTCTCGCCGCCCATCTGCCATCCACATACAGTGAGTCACTTGATATTCCACCCACCAATTTTTCCTAACAACCACTGTGCAATTAAACTCAACACGTTCTGTTGCGAGGTAAATTAGGCACACCTGCGGCCAGCCTGCATTTGAACCGCATCAGAAAAGGACCTAACAAGGTGAGAGCAGTACCACAAAGTTATAGGCCTGTCAAGCAATTAGGTTTTCACTTCTGGGACATCCGCACAGTGCAATTATGCTACACATTACAACCTGGCTAATCTTCTGAACAAATGTCATGTCTCGGAGAAGCGAGGAAAAGCAGTTCATCTGCAAATGTGGCTGCTCTTAAGCCTCCACCTTATGCACATAACAACCTACAGGAGACTTTTTTTTTGTGAAATGAAAGATGGGTTTTTTCCACAGAAGATTTTTTAAACCCTGCAAGTGCTTTTTCATCCTGTTCACCTCTTCTTAACCTCTGTGAGAGGAGGTGTTGTAGCAAATAGACCAGAAAGACTTTTGTACTTAAATTTCAACACTAAGCAAGAAAATCCTCCATGCTAGAGGCACGAGCAGTGGCTTCAGTTTGGTCCAATTCAAATACTGCTTCTCAAAGGAATGTTTGTGGCAGAAAACCACCTATTACACCCCAGAAACACCATTAATAAAATGTATTTCCACCAGACCACAAACCGAAGCATCACTCATGGAAATAACCTCAGCAGGAAGTAAACGCTTCATTCTTTTTATTTCAGATATGGAGTCTGAGAGTCCTGGTGACAACACCCTGAGCCAAACTCTGCACTGGAGAGAGGTGGGATCATAAGGAAGTCAGTGGAACTGTGCAGGGACAGGCAGCTTCCACCCCTTTATCCAGTAGGATCTTCCCAACATCCAGCTCAAACCACACAGAAGACACAGAACCTTGCCAGCCCCACAGACAGCATTTTGTTTTACTCCAATAATTCCATTTCGTTTTTATCTGCATTTCAGGTACACAGTTTTGTTGTTCAATTAAGCCTGCAGACGAGATCTTGCTGTACTACAAAATAGAGAATTGTTAAGATATGACAGGTCTGCTCTACTTTCATGAGTAAAAAAGATGGGATTTGGAT
>CM077469.1:33878847-33886347 GCA_039654755.1 Calcarius lapponicus | reverse complement strand
GGGAAGCAGTCTGGGTAAGTGCGTGGCCATGGATCCACCATCCAGTTCCCTGTGGATGTGGATCCAGCCATCCACTTTCCTGTGGACACGGGTCTGCCCATCCAGTTCCCGTGGCAGCAGCTCCCAGGGCTGGTGGTTGCCCACTGGCTGATGGATCAGCACAGCTCTGACCACATTTCTCCACACTCAACCAAACTTGGCCAACCTCTGTGTCCTGTACTGCAGAGAGGTCTGATCCTCCACCATCAGCATCCATGGAATTTTTGCCCCTGATATCACATAATGTGGGATCTAAACCCAGGAGCCAATTATTCAAATTTTACACAGATGCAACGACCACCTGACAACATAAATAGAAGTAACTCCACTGGCATCGACGGATTTGCACATGCTTTTGCAAAAGGTCATTTTAGACCTTAATATTTTATAAGTTTTTACTTTGATGTCATAATTTTGTCGGGTTATTTAAGTATTTTATTGCAGCCCTGGTGAAAAATGCCTTGCGAGTCTTCTGCGAAAAGAATTTATTTCCCATTCGTCTCAGGGAGAACGAAGGTCCTTTTACAGATAGCGTGAAACCTGTGTTCTAATAAGAGATACATCTTCAATTATTCATTATTACACTTATTGGTATCTTACACTGCACTTAACAGCAAGGCAGATCTCTGTTCTCTGCTGGAGCTCGGCAGCAGCCGTGGGTAAAACCGGAGCGGTGCCAACACCAGCAAATTCCTGGTGCCACTTTGGCACAACCATTTGGCATCGTCCTGTTGCTTTGCCACATCTACCAGTTCCACCGAGCTACAGCAACCTGCCCGTGTGTCCTATAAAAGCAGCAAGGCTGTCCTCAAAAGCTGTGATTTTCCCTTCATGGTGTGCATATGGTGTTTTCTTGGTTCCAATGATATGGTTTAATTTGAGGCCCGGGGGCTTGGGCAGGGCAAATTAAAGAGCAGACGAAGCGTAAGCTGTAAAAAAGGGTCTCGTTCCTGTCACTTGCCCTCATAAATACAAGTTGGTTTTGCCTTAGATCTGGTAGTTACAGTGTGGAATAAAAATCAAAAGCGAGTAAAGATTTTCTCCACGTGCATATCTGAATTTAATTGTTAATTGTTATTTCTATTAAAAAAATATAAAACACCTTATGGTAGTGATACATAAAACCATAGAATGGCTTGGGTTGGAAGTGGGCTTTGAAGACCATCTGGTTCCAGCCCCCAAAGTGAGCTTTGTAAGCAGTTCAGAGCTGTCCTGTTCCTCTATAAAATGCAGCAGGGTCCCAGCAGCCCAGTGTGAGGTGGTGCCCACAGATCCAGTTGTTCCAGTGGCAGTCTCCAAGCAAGCACGACAGAGTCAGGGTTCATCACTCACTCTGCTGGAACAACTCCAGCAGTTTGTTCTCCTCCATGAAATCCAGCCAAGGAAATCTTCATCTGGAATATCTCAGTCAGCTCTGGGCTGTGCTGAGATCCTTGGGAGGACCGTGGCCACCAGCTTCAGGTATTGCATTTTCAGCCTTCACCTGGATGTTGGCCTCGGTTGTTCTCAGCGTGAAGATTCTGTCTCCTCTCAAGTAACTTCTCCAGGATCCAGGAGTGGATGAGGTGCAACCTCACAGCCACACAGAGGAGAGCTCCAAGTTCTCCCACCCTGGTGTGGTGCCCAAGCTGTTGGTGGGAGCCTCATGGAAAAGACAACAGTGGTGGAAGCAGCTGAGCTCCACATCCATGGGAAAAACGGAAGAGCCGCGCACGTTTTGAGGAGGAACATCTGGGCTACTGTCAGCATCTTACACGCATTTACTTAATTGCAATCTTGAATGAAATTGTCCGTCATAAAAGATGCCTCGAGAATTTCGATTTCAGCCGTTCTATCGGCAGCGTCTGCTCCCATCGTTTGTCTTAATTTTATTTCACGACCACTAACTGTAGGCACTACTTCAGAAATATTTTGAATTTAGTTTTAATTGTACAGCTTTCAACTCACGCAACATTTCTCTTTGTGTTGAAAGCATCACGGTGATTTATCCTCATTATTGTGTAAATAGGTTTCGGCAGTTCTCAGTAAATAAAACAAAGAGTGACAGGAGGAGAAGGGGGAATTTGCTTTCCTACCAATTAGAGTAGCCTTAGGCAGTACTTTTAAGAGGAGATAAATCCTGCAAATCACTAAAATGATCCTGTCACATGCACCAAATATTAAAATCACACAGCGGCGCACTTCATACAGTTTGCTTTGGTTTAATGAGTTGGGGTGGGCTTCGTCATGAGGTTTGCATCTCGCAGTTGGGGACCCTTGATTGACAGTGAAGATCATGCCCAACTGCAGCTTCCTAACCAGTAGGGCCAGATGGAAAATCACAATTCATGTTTAATATGCAGTTTTTCAGCTAACGAAAATTCCCAAATTGTCTCCTCACCTCCTACCTGAAATTTTTTTTCCCATAATAAATGCAAAATATGCTTCATATTAGCCAAGAGTGCTTTTTTCCCCCTTCCAGCAAGTTATTAAAAAAATCCTGTATAAATGATCCCTATTAAGTGAACAACCTGTTAACTTCTTCAATTATGTAAGTTATTAAAAGATAAGTTTGTGAAACATCTGTTGTCACGCTCAGACACTTTTCAAAGTGAGTAAGTGGCCTGTCAGGGCAAAGAGAGAATCACAGAAGAAGACAATTTATAAGTACTAAAGAACTAAAGAAAAGCTTTGTTCTATGAAATGTGTGCTCCCGTACCACGGTGGGGAGGTGCTTTATGGCAGAGAACACAACCTGGTAACGTCTGCAAGGGCGTTTTTAGCCACTGGAACCAAACATGATGATATAGCATAATGTATGTAATAAACAGATGGTTGGTATCATGCTTTTAATGATAAACAAGGCATAGCAGACGTATTGCATGGTGCCATAGCGGCCCTTATAACTCACAGCCTCGCTGTTAGAGCTCAGAGTGCCCTATTTTCAATTATTATCTCCCCCTCCACCCTTCTCCTGCAGTCAAGTTTTACACTCTGACATTTATACTTAGTATATTGAGCAATGATTGTTACCTTGTTCCAGCATTTTTTGTGCAGTGCTTTATGAGAGTGGAACTAAATGTATGACAGGAACCCCAGTAACCTGAGACCCTGGGTCAGTAATGTATTAAAACAAAACAAGACACACATGGCTTTGGCACAGCAAGAAATCATGCAGGAATGGGGGCTGAGACAGGCTGAGATAAAGAAGGCCCTACCTAACAGCTGCAATTATAGCCTTCGTTATATGAGTCAATCCATTACTGCATATAGGCTTGACAAATTACCATAAATGCCACGCCAGAACAACAGCCGAGTAATTTAGCTTCATCCTGGACACTTTGAAAGTTGGTACATCTAAATATTGCAGCAAGGCCTAATTAATTAATCAGTCTTGTTGGTGGTGTAATGATTATCTTTTTTTTATTATTAATTTAAAAACTCCCTCCAACTAAACAACTGGCAAATTATGATTATAGTGGTTGGAGGATAAAATCATTGATCTGTGTTCTCATTTGAAATGGAATTGCACGTCAATTTGTAAACGTCCCAAAATAAATACAAGTTTTTCATTGCTCCTTCCAATAACGTATATCTGCAAATTAAAGACTTTACACTAAAGAAATTCATGTTGTCAACTGCCCACAAGGTAACAAATGCTTGCAGAGGCTCCACAGAGTATTGATTTATAAGTATTAATTTATATTATTCTATTTTATCACTTTCTCATATGTAGAAGAGCTGTCCTGCTCCATGTCCAGGATGGAGAATGATGATTAACATTACCTCACACATTTATATTCCCTGAAAAATATGGAGCACCATGACTTCCACAGGGCACATCTTCCTAACCTTGCAATTTATTAAGTCAATGTCTCACCAACCTCCTCACAGACACTTTGCCCATCACATTTAAGCATTTCAGAATTAACAGCGCTGCCCTTCCAGGAGGTGAAATCAGCTCTGTGTCGCTGGGTTTCAGCTGGGGTGAAGCACAGAGAGACTGAAACCAGCCCTGCTGGGCTGGGCATCCTTCCGACCATCCCACTGGGATTTGGGACTGGTCCCCACCCTGATGGCATTTGGGACTGACCCCCACCCTGATGGCATTTGGGACTGACCCCCACCCTGATGGCATTTGGGACTGACCCCCATCCCACTGGGATTTGGGACTGACCCCCACCCTGATGGCATTTGGGACTGACCCCCACACTGATGGCATTTGGGACTGACCCCCACCCTGATGGCATTGGGACTGACCCCCACACTGATGGCATTTGGGACTGACCCCCACCCCACTGAGATTTGGGACTGCCCCCCACCCTGATGGCATTTGGGACTGACCCCCACTTTGATGGCATTTGGGACTGACCCCCACCCCACTGAGATTTGGGACTGCCCCCCACCCTGATGGCATTTGGGACTGACCCCCACTCTGATGGCATTTGGGACTGACCCCCACCCCACTGAGATTTGGGACTGGTCCCCACCCTGATGGCATTTGGGACTGACCCCCACCCTGATGGCATTTGGGACTGACCCCTATCCCAGCAGGATTGGGACTGACCCCCACCCTGTTGCATTATTCCAGTACCACCCCACTGAGATTTGGGACTGACCCCCACCCTGGCATGGACCCCTCTGGGCTGGGTCTGCACCCCTCCACCCACAGCTCAGCTCATCCCTGCATAGCCCTCTGCACTTCATCTGAATTAAATCCCTGAAGTCTTTTCTGGGTTCTATTCTGTGTTTCCCCCGTTCTCCCCTGTCCCCCCTCCAGCTGCCCTGCACAAACAGAGGTGTTTGATAGCACGGGCCTGCCCACAGCAGAATCCAGGTGAGCGCTCAGCACTCCCACAATTAAAACTGCAGGTGGCTCTTGCACATGGAGCTAGGCAGGGAAGGATTCTGCCGCGCTGAAAAACTGGCTGTGACACGTCCAGGGTGACACAGAAAATATGTGACAGGAATAGACAGAGAAATTCTGTTTGAGACGAATCAGCAGGACCCAACTGGAGGGCTGACTCCTTCCTTCCTCCTCCCTCAGACAGTAAATATTCCCTAACTTGAGCAGTAAATGAGCAGAAGGAGGGGCAGGTAAGTGTTCTTCACTAAACAATCCCAATGAGCACCTTGAAAGGCTCCTGGACACCGGGAATCCTCACCCACATAAAGACTTCTCAGATCTTGTGCCCGTAAAGGGGATAAAATTCAGCTTACAACAGACAACATTAAGGCTGAAACAGTCCGTGTTTGACTTCCCACCTCATGTTCCTTAGCATATTTCACAGAGACACAGATTATTCTGAGCTGGAAGGGACCCACAAGGATCACCGAGCCCAGCTCTTAAGCAAATGGCCCATACAGAGATTGAACTCACAACCTCTCCAGGTGATTTCCTACTCTCAGCATCATGAGACAGAGATGTTGTTGGCTGCAGGCGCCCAGCCTCCCCTCGGGGGCACGGAGGGAAGCAGAGACGCCCACCCCAGGGCTCTGAGGGTCTCCAGCCCAGCAGGAACCCGGGGCTGGGAGGCTCCAGCCCTCTGCCAGCTCTGAGCCGGGGAACTTTGGTGCTCCGAGCTCAGCACTTCTCACATGACAACTTAGTCTAATTGAGTGGGACAAATTATCTTACAATGGACTCTGAGCAACAGCAGCAGGACTAAATCTATACTCCAGCTAACTCTCAACACATAATTTAGCCATAAGAGACTCGCAGCGTCAGGGCTTTCCACGACTCTCTGCTAAAAGCCAAAGAAAATTAAATATCAAGAAATTGTGATTTTGGTTGCAGCAAGCAGCACAATGTGTCCCTAATATGTGAGCCCTGAGTTAGAAAAGCAGTTTTGATCCTTCTCTGCCTGTTGTGCTTCTCTCTCTCATTGCCTGTGACTCCTTGCTCTGCGATTCCATGCTCCACGCTGCTGGTGGTGGGAGATTGCCTGGCTCCCAGCAGGACAGCTCTGAAGAGAAGGCACTGCCCTGCCCTCCAGCCCTCCAGCCAGTACCTGCAGTCAGCAACAGCCACCAGGAAAAAAAATAAATCCCATTCTAGCATTTAAATTCATTATTGGCTTTTCTCCCACCACGAATTGCCCAGAGTATAAAACATGCACTTTTGTTATTTGATGCTAATCCTGTTGGTAGAGCTCCAGTTCCAGAGGATATTTAGCCTGACTGATTTAGTCCTCTCCACCTTTGACTACCCCTATCCTTTGTAAGAACAGAATCTTTTTGATGTTAAAGTTGAGACATTTAAATGAATTGGAAACACAAGTACTGACTTTGCTGACTCATAATCTTTAATAAAAAGAGGTGCTGGGTACTGATAAAAGGAGATACTGGGGGAGAGCTGGACAGCTATCATCTGCCATCCAGGAGGGCACTTTACTGCAGGGTTTTTTGGATTTTGGGGCTGTTTCTGTAAATTTCTAGGCAACACATGTGACATTGATTTGCGAGAACTGTTTAGAAGAAGCCAACTTGGAGAACATTGAAGAAATTTATGTTAGTCTCTCCACCCACAGAGTTACCTGGAGTTTTTTTGCATGTCCAGCTCCTTATACCCCAACCACAGACATTACAGCAGGTCAAATAATTGAGAAAATAATTGAATTATTATTGTGTGTGCTGCTCACACCATCATTGGGAGTCATTAAAGAAAACCAGAGTGCATCCAGCCCCTCAAAGCAAAGCTCCACAGGGGAAGCTCTGCTTCAAGAGGAGTTGCTCGCTGCAACATTGGCATCAATTCCTTATTTGTATTTCTTGAAATGCATTGAAAACACCAGCATCAACACAAACCTTGTTAGCTCAGAGCGCAGCACTGACCACCACAGAAATCCTGCACTGAAGCTGGCTGCCCAAGGTGAGCCCACCAAACCACCCACCTAGCCCATTTTTCTGTATTTTTGAAACGGGTTGTTTCAGAGTGCATACTAATCCAGGGCACAAATCGATCTGAGATCCCAGAGCTTGTGTTTGCTGAGAGAATTCCTGCAGGAGGGCTTGGGACAGCGGAAAGGGGAGGTGCGAGTCCTGCCCGGCTGGATGGAGCCAGGAGATTTCCCCAATTTCCCACTCCTGCTCATTGCCTGCCTCTTCTCCTCCTGAAGAGCAGCTCAGTTCCGGTGATGCATTTTTTTAATGACTGGCCTACTTTTCTCAGGAGTGCTGGGCTGCAGGGACAGCTCTGCCTGCTCCTCCTCAGCCCTGCTTCATCCACCTCCTCATCCTCCGTGCCCATCCCAGCCCTTCACAATTCTGCCCCCGCACAAAAGGAACCTGTCCGCGGCTCACCTGGGCTGCAGACGAGCTGTGATGCAAAGCAGAGCCCGAGCCGTTCCTGCTCCTGGGCTTTGCAGGGCCATTTCTTTATTAATTTAATACCTCTGCGCTCAGCTGTGGTGCGGAATCCAGGATTGATTCCTACACTGATTTCCACAATATGATTTACATAGGAGCTGAGTGTAAATTTAA
>CM077469.1:33873847-33876347 GCA_039654755.1 Calcarius lapponicus | reverse complement strand
GGGGGGACGCGCAAATCTCCTCCCGTGACAGGGAGACGCTGCCACCGGTGTCACCCGCCGCCGCTGGCGGGGACAATCAGCAGAGCCGCTTTATCAGGGAGCTGATAAACCCGTGCCGGAGTTCATTAGTCACAATGATCAAATTTGCGGAGGCGGAGGAGCTGCCTGCCGGCGCGGCGCTGCTACCTGTTGGAATGGCTGCGATGGTCCTTCCCCATCGCCGCTGGGGAGCCGGGCCAGCCTCTCCCCTCCGTGTCACATCCCCAGCGCCCCTCTGCTGCCCCCGTGCCCCTGCCGGTCCCTTCTCCATGGCCGAGCTCCGGGGCTGGCACCGCGGGCCGGGCCGGCGCCCCGGGAATGTCGCGCCCGCAGCGGCAGCAGCGGCGGTGACATCGGAGCGGCGCTGATGGAAGGCTGATAAATCATCACCCCTCTGCTTCCCACAGCTGCCGGCCGGCCCGGCCCGTTGGCACTGCCCGTCCCGGCTTTCCCCGCTCCGAAAGGCGATCCGGGGCTGATCCTGGCCCTGGCACAGCCCCCGGCACGCTTCCCTGCCACCCCCGCTTTAATGAGGGCCTGGCTAATCCAGGAACCGGCTTTTAGCCACTAAAAATAGCAACAAAGGTTTAAACACCAGCAACGAAGCAGGGGAAAGGGAAAAGCAATAAAAATGCTTAAATACCTACGTTTAATAAAGTGAAATTAAATCACTGTTTTTTCAGCTGCCACTTGTAACAGTTGCTTAGACAATAGTAACAAAAATGCCAGCCTGGGCCTTGATTCCCGTTTTTGGAGCCCATTTGTTCCAAGAAATTGCCCAGACTGTATTTTAACTCAAGAGTGGCAAAGGTGGCTTGGAGTGGCCCCGTTCCTGCCTGCATTGTCCCAAGCACAAGGGACAGCAGCACAGCAAAAGGACATTTCCCCATTTTTGTCGTGCTGCTCTCTGAGGAGGAAAATCCTGGATGGACAGACAAGCAGATGGACGTTTGGCCTGATGAACGCTGCCCTGCTGCATATCAAACTTGAGCAATTTGCCACCGCAGCTCATTTTTCAAACACCATTAGTTTGCATCCACACTATTGACCAACCAACGCTTGCTTGTCCAACAGTGGGGTGAGTTCCTGCTCTCCACGTGCCAGGGAATTCCCCAGCTCTGAGCATCCATGCCCAGAATCACCTCCTTGCACCAGCACCCCCTTACCGAGCCCAGGACCACCTTCCCCTCTCCAGAACCTCCTCCTTGCCCCAGAACCCCATTGCCATGCCCAGGACCACCCCCTGTGCCCTGGAGGGACAATTTCCTCTTCTCAGGTTCATCTCCTCAAGCCCAGGGCCATGTTCCCACACCCAGAACCACATCCCCATGCCCAGGACCACCTCTCTGCACCCAGGATCACCTTCCCGTGCCCATGACCACCTCCCTGTGCCCAAGTTCACCTCTCCAAGCCCAGGACCATCTCCTTATTCCCAGGACAACCTCTGTGTGCCCAGAATCACCTCTCTGTAGCCAGAACCACCTCCTTGTACCCTAAACCTCCCAGAACCACCTCCCTGTGCCCAAAATCACCTCCTTGTACCAAGAAACATCTCCCTGTGCCCAGAACCACCTCCTCACACCCAGAACCACCTCCTTGTACCAAGAAACACCTCCCTGTGAACAGAAACACCTCACTGTGCACAGAACCACCTCCTCACACCCAGAACCACCTCCTTGTACCAAGAAACACCTCCCTGTGCCCAGAATCTTCTCTCTGTGCACCCAGAATCAACTCCTTATACCCAAAATTACCTCCTTGTACCAAGAAACACCTCACTGTGCACAGAACCATCTCTCTGTGCACCCAGAACCACCTCCCTGTACCCAAAACCATTTCCTCATGCCCAGAACCACCTCCCTGTATCCAGAACCACCTCCCTGTCCCCAAAACCATCTCCTTGTCTCCAAAACCACTTCCCCACGCCCAGAGCCACCTCCCTGTGTGGACGCTGGAGGCAGTCAGGGCTCAGTCTGCATTAGAGCGAGGATCCTGGATCCCAGCAGCCTGATTAGCTCTGGCAGCCTGATTAATTCAGGCCAATGGCAACTCCGCGGCTTTGCTTTCTCTTCCCCGAGTTAATGAACACGTGGGAAGCAGGAGGATTTGCCCCAGCTCCTCGGAGGGGTGTTCTGGCTGCTGCTGGGGAAGCAGAGGAGCTCCCAGCCTGGCTCCTGAGGGCTGCAGCAGGAGCAGCGGAGGCTGGAGCGACTTTTATTGCTATTGTTTGTCTACAAATCTCCCCGTGCCAAAGCCCGGCGTTGTCCGAGGCGAGCTGTTTGCTATTAATGACTCATGAGTACAATAATGCTGCCAGCCCCCTACGAGGTGTTTTGTCAACGTACTTAAATTTCTAAAGTCTCAAACTGTTGCTATTTGTTTCCCTCCATCCCCCAGCACTTTGCACAAATGTCTGTGGAGTACCCGGGCTCCAAAACCCTTCACTCTCAGCGCTGACCTT
>CM077469.1:33856347-33868847 GCA_039654755.1 Calcarius lapponicus | reverse complement strand
ATGAGTGATGGCTCCAATTAGTCATTATAATTGTGAGTTGCTAAAGCTAATATTAGTAGAACTGCATGACATTCGGGGTTTCTCCCCAAACTTTTCCCGTAATGAGCCCTGTTCCACACAGCTGGATCAGGTTCAGCTGCAAATGGGTCCCACTTGGGGTTTTGGGGTCATCCCTGAGCAGATGCAGAAGGGTTTCCTCCACCAAAAGCCTCTGCTGGGTGCCCACAGGTCCCACAGCTGGAATATTTGATGGTTGACCCCCTCATGAGGCAGCTTTAATATCCAATAGATATCAAAAATCTGGATGTTTTACCTGAGGAGATCCATGCTGGATAACTAATCCAAGTTCTTTAATCTGTGCTTTGGCATTTTGGGTTGGGCATGAGGAGCAGTTTTGCCTGTCAGACACCATCAGTCCTCTCAAGGTATTCCAGGAAGGCCCCTGACCTCTCTGGGGGAATTGCAGAGCCTCTGATTTCCCAGAACAGCTTCAAATATGTGTTTGGACATTCAAATATGTGTTTGGACATTCAAGTTTGTGTTTGGACAACGCTCTCAGGCACAGGGTGGGATTGTTGGGGTGTCCCAAGCAGCCCCACGAGTTGGACTCCATGATCCTGATGGGTCCCTTCCAACACAGCACATTCCATGGTCCTAAATATATTAAATTAATGCAAATACTTCTATTCGAAGGAGTACAAATACATTATCTTTATGGTATTTTCCTCTCTTGCTTAGCTGGATATGAAATTCCCCATCGCCCAGAAATGTTCGCATTCTGTGAGTGAAAATTTCAGCGATGAAAAGTTTCAAACCCAAACCACTCAAAGATCTGCACAAGGCCGGGTTTAAGAGATGAGGGGATTCAGCAGATGGGTGGGGAACAGGTGGAAATGTTGGCACCTAATCCCCGGCAGGATTTCTGGGACAGATAAATGGCTCTCCGTATCTCGGTGGAGAAGCTGATAATGGTTTGATGACAGCCATGAGATACAATTTGCAATTTTAGCTTCCCCAGCTCCCTTTCCATGGAGAGGGATGGGTCCCTGCCACCCCCACTGTGATTTGGGCTGGGTGTCCTCCCCGGTGGGCATTGCTGGGCTGCACCAGGAGATTTCAATGGGCTTTTCACACCAGCCTTCAAAAGACCCAAAATAATCACTCAAATCCAGTGTTTTTATTCAACAGAATTGAAACTTGGCCTGTCTTTAAGGGAGGGGTTTTTAGAAAGGTGCTTTATTCTCACTTGTTTACACTTTGAAGTGAGTTCCCTGCTCGCTGTTTCTAGGAAATGTGGTTTCCTTTCACAAAAACAGATGGGAAATGTATGGAATGTGTGCACTACCTGCAGGCATTTTTCATTTTGCTTAGAGCTCAGGGTTCCCACCATTCACCAACAACACAGGAATCACTGCTCCTGGAAGAGGGTTCTGCACCACAGTGGGCAAACAAATGGATTCATTTTGTCCTCAGTGCAAGGCCGTGAATTTATTTCACATTCCTACAAATTATCAGAGTCTTCCAGGCACCAGCTCCACAGACAGCACCAGGCTGTGGTTCCAGGACATGCTTTAGACTCATCCTCTGCTGTAAATAAAATCAGAACATCTCCATCTCTAAGTTACAGGGGATTTTCTTCATTGAAATAAAAATAAAAATCAAAAGCTGAAACCAGAATGTGGAATCTCAACTAATTAACCATGCCTTTAGACATGGGAGGTGATAATTGCTGTAGAACAGATCTGCAGAGAATCCCAGAATGGTTTGGGTTGGAAGGGTCCCCAAATCCCACCCAAAGCCACCCCTGCCATGGCAGGGACACCTCCCACTGTCCCAGGTGCTCCAGCCCCAGTGTCCAGCCTGGCCTTGGGCACTGCCAGGGATCCAGGGGCAGCCCCAGCTGCTCTGGGAATTCCATCCCAGCCCCTGCCCACCCTGCCAGGGAACAATTCCCAATTCCCAATCTCCCATCCATCCCTGCCCCTGGCACTGGGAGCCATTCCCTGGGTCCTGTCCCTCCATCCTTGTCCCCAGTCCCTCTGCAGCTCTCCTGGAGCCCCTTCAGGCCTCTCTGAGCTCTCCCTGAGCTGCTCCTGTCCAGGTGAGCCCCCACAGGTGTCCCAGCCTTTTTCCATCATCTGCTTATTTTGTCTAAGTTGCAAAATAAGGATTGTGATGAGTTTCTTGTATAAAAGTTCGTATCCCGTGGGCTACGACAAAGTGTAGTCTGAACACTTATTGCAGGTTGAGTTAATGCATTAATACCTAAATAATATTTTAAAAAATGCAAAAATAAGTATCAGAAATCATGATATTAATAATTCCAGTGGATCTGCTCTTTTTCCAGGGGCAGAAGGATCCAACAGAGAGCACACAAGCCTGTGTTGTACAAATAACTGATTTCCAGGTTATTTTGTGTCTGCACAATGGAGGAGGAGCAGATTCCCTTCTCAGAGAGCTGTTTTGGAAAGAGATGTGCTGGCTTCAGGGGGAGAGATCCGTGGTGGGGGATGGATGCTGAGGGCCCTCTGTGTTAAGGGGCACTCTGAAATCACCCAAGGCTTTCTCCAGGCCTGTTCCATTCTGTCAGAAGTGTTTATGCTCCCCGAGAGCCCTAAGTCAGCTGTGGAAAGTGCAGCGAGGAAATTCCTCGAGAAAGGACAAGAAAGACTGACAAAATCAAGAGGAACAATGCTCTGGCATCTGCCACAAACCACTTGATCTGGAGAGGAACAAGAATGTTCCCTCTCCTGGCACTCTGGGGCTGCAGGAGCTCTGCAGGAGAGGAGGAACAGCCAAGTGCTAAAGGTTCTTCCTTTTTACAGAGGGCAATTTTGTGTTGCTAGAAATAAAGATTTAATTTTTGTCCTCAAGGACTTTTTCCCTGGAAAGCTTTAACAATAAGGAAAGAGAAGGTTCTATTCTTAGCTTATTTTGGCAACTAATCCAATTAGTGGCGGTAGTTGATTGGAGAGCCAACCAACTGAAATGAACTCGCCCATAAATCTTATCTTTTAATAACTTCAGCAACTTCCTTGCATTTATTTTTTTCTCTGTCGATTTCAGAACTCCTGGTTTCCTGGTGAGCCCCCGGGGCTGGAGACCCTCTGCAGCTCTCTGTGGTTCTGCTCTCTGCCTGCTGGCACTGTGTGACATCGGTGCCACCTGCTTGGAGCAGGGCTCTGAGCACAGGGGCAGGAGAGATGGCCCAGGACCCTTTGGGTGGGAACCACCCCAATTCACATTTCTTGCTCTCTTTCTGTGCTGTTTTTGGTCTTTTCGTTGGTTATAACTTTGCTGCCTCTCCCCTCTGCTTTTTTCTGTTGTCCTTATCCCAAATCCAGGCTCAATTTCTCCCCATCTCCTTTTCCAGCTCTTGAAAATAACTATTTTGCAGCGTTGATCCTTCCTAAAAGGATGTCTGGCACCCCTTGGGTTGTCTTTCCTGTTCCTCCTGAGCACTCAGAGTAAGGAACAAGATGCCAGAGCACCTTCAATGTCCCCTAAAGGAGGGAGGAGCTCATTAATCAGCTGGGAGAGTTTCCCTGGGAGCCAGAGCAGAGGAATGTGTTCCCACTGGGCTCTCCCAGCCCTGTTCCAGACAGGATATGAGGTTCCCCAGCCTTATCACTCCCCTGCCATGAACAAAGACATACCTGGTAAAATTTAGGGATCTCTGTTTTATTAGGAACCCAGAGCTAACTTTGATAATGTCTCTGCAGTGCATTTAAATGTTTCCAAGCTCTGGGTATCCCCTGGGCACAGGAAAATCATTTCTAGGGCTTTCTTAAGGCTGCAGAAAGTTTCATGAAGTGCCTTACTTTACACACTCTTGTAGATTTTGTGATTATGGAGCTAAACTTTTCTTTACCAGCCCATTCCTCATGAATGATTAATTACAGATTCTTTGTAATCACCCCTCTCAGAACTTGTTGATAATGGTAAAAATTGTGGAAAGGATAAGTCAGGAGCTAGGGAGAAAAGGGCCACAGGAACCAGCACGTCTGCATGGCACCCTCTGGCCAGCTCTGCTCACCCCAGCACTGCAGAGGGGATGATTCAAGGTGATCAATTCAGATAATTTATGCAGGGCTCATTTCCCAGGGCCTGCCTTTACCCCACACTCGGATTTGTGCATTTTGCCACCACTGAAGTGAGTGAGAGCTGGGGTTTGAGCAGAGGAAAAACCCATTTGTGTACACAATGTGTGTACACTGCACACAACCACACTGTCTGTAACGTCCATGTGTCCTGCACAGGCTCTGAAAATCTGACCCCCAACTTCTCCTGTGCTGCAGCTGCAGAGAGGCTTCCCTGCTGGATTCCCCTTCCTCAGTGGCTCCATTTCCCATTAATAAAGCTGGGATATTTCTGTGACAGGGACATTGCTGCACACCCACAGTGTGAGGAGCTCTCTGAGATGGCTCAGGCAGAAATTCTGGGTGGATTTTGTTGAGGCAAGACTTGAATAACACTCAATAACTGAAGCATGGGGACCACACACTGAACAATGAGGGGGAAATACAGGGCAGAGCTGAATGAGGTGGGGGGAAAATCCTGTTTCTGATTATGGGACACGACCCCATGTCCTCATGGATATGCACAGGGAGCCCAACCAAAGCTTGCAGGGCTCACCTTTTTTACAGCACCTTTAATTTGAAGTGTTTGCCTTTGCCACCTTAAGGGTGTTCTCTGCCTCTAATTGTTTGTGTGCTAAAGAGAAGCAGCCGAGAGAAACTAGGCCCATTAGTAAATGAGGAAAGGAAAAAGATTAATGACAATTTAGAAATAACTAGAACTGATTTGACACTGGGGATCTGCCCCAGTTACAGCCTTCAGGGCCAGTCACCAGCAGCACAAATCCAGAGAGCAAAGCAGGAGCTCTGCTGCCACTGGTGTGAGCTCTGTAGAAATCAAATCATTTATTGTTTCATTTCTGTGTATGGTTTTTTCTGCCAAATTTTGTGGTTTGGGTTTGAAGTAGGGTTTATCAGTGCTCGTTAGTGCCTGAAATTCTCTCTGGGGTCACAACAAGCCTTAAAAATGAGGAAGCTTTACTTTTTGTAGGAGTTAGTAAAAAATGTAGGTGCAAAGAGCTATTAAAAGGTAATGTATAGTGCGTGGCCAGCGTGGACATGAATGCCATATGCATTATTTAGTAAATTGGACGTGCAGCCAATGGCTGGTTTGGAAATAATGAAGTGTGGTGACGGTAGGAAAATTAGCAAAAGGTGAAAAAGTTGATTCTTGCTGATGGATGCAAACAGCAAAGCAGGTGTTGGGTTGGCTCAGTGACAAATGAGGGGGGGGTCTGCAAGAAATATCTGAAGGAAGCCAAAGCAGCAGAGGCTTCATGGCGAGGTGAGTGCGTGTTACAGCAGAGAGAGAGGAGACACAATGAGGGGGAAATACAGAAAAATATACAGGAAAATCATGAACTCATGGAATCGTTGAGATTGGAAAAGACCAACAAGCCCAAACACAAACCTGACCTTGCCAAGGCCACAACTAAGCCGTGTCCCCAGGTGCCACATCTACACAGCTTTGCAATCCCTGCAATGCCCTGGGTGGGACTGGCCAGGCTGGGAGCAGCCCCAGAGCAGAGGAGCTCCTAAAACCCCTCAAACCCCTCAAACAGGCCCAGGGGGCACGGGGCTGTGGCTGGGTGTGTGCCAGGGCTGGGGGGCAAGAGACAGAGCCTGGGGCAGTGGAAGGTGCCCAGCTGTGGAAGGTGCCCAGCTGTGGAAGGTGTCCAGCTGTGGAAGGTCCCAGCTGTGGAAGGTCTCCAGCTGTGGAAGGTCCCAGCTGTGGAAGGTGCCCAGCTGTGGTTGGACCAGCAGAGTCTGTAAGTCTGTCTGTCCAACCCAAACCACTCCGGGGCTCTCTGATGGTGTGGAAAGGTTGGTGTAAATGCTGGGATCCATTTGCAGGATTAGGGGACAGCAGCTGTATCCATCAGCAGTGGTGGATTTATGGGGAAACCAGAAGGGTTGGTGAGGATAAGGGTTTTATGGTCTGAGCCCTGAAAAGAGCTCCCAGTGAAGACAGACCCTGACCAAAAATGTCAAAGAATGCAATTAAGATGGAGAGCTGATGAGCAGCACCAGCAGTTCATGGAGGTGGAAGAGGAGAAGGAGCACAGAAGACAGGAGAGAGTGGGCAGAAAGCTCAGCAGGCTCCAGGGGTTCTGGCTTTTTTGGGAACAAGGCTGCCCAGAGCAGCTGTGGCTGCCCCTGGATCCCTGGCAGTGCCCAAGGCCAGGCTGGACACTGGGGCTGGGAGCACCTGGGACAGTGGGAGGTGTCCCTGCCATGGCAGGGGTGGCACTGGGGGGGATTTAAGGTCCCTTCCCACCAAACCATTTTGGGATGCTGATATTCCCCTCCCTTCCAGCAGCAGCTCTGCAGGACCTCCCCTCCTGCAGGTCCATGGATCTCCAGCCCTCCCAGTTCCTTTTTCCCAGGTGCCAGAGACAGAACAGACCCCAGGGTGGGCATCCCCAGCCTCCAGACCAAATTATTCCTTCTCACACCATGGGAATAATGAGGAGGCCCCTCCTGTGCCCTGGCTGGTTTCCCTTGATCTGCATCCTGCTGGAACCTGCTGGCCAGCAGAGGGGAAGGCAAGGCAAACACTCTGGAGGGATAAATGTGGTGAGCAAACTGCAGAGGCTGTGAGAACATTTGTATTCCACACCAGGGGCAGGGCAGAGCCCCGGCGGCTCCTGTGGTCAGAGCAGGAGGGGAGCTGAGTGAGGTTCCTGCTGCCTTCTGAGCAGGAGAGGAAAATGGGGGGAAGGATGAAGAGGGGAGGATGCTGCCAGCCTGACACCCAGGATGAGAACTCCTCCCTTCACTGGGAGGAAAAGAAATAAAGCTGGGATGAAAGGAGGAGGATTTGTCTGTGGCTTGAAGGTGATCAAGCATCACCTCAGAGGCATCTGTGACACGAGTGACAGAGCCCAGGGGTGGCACCAGTGGCCTCACCCCAAACTTGGGAAGCTGATGTTGGCTTTTGCTCACATTTAGATCACTTCAGAAAGAGAGACCCCAAAGAGACCCCGAGGTGGGTCTGAAGGGAAAACAGGGCAGGGGCAGTGACAGAGCTGGGACTCACCTGGCAGGATGGGAGCTGAGGCTGTTCGGGTGAAGAAGAACACCCACAGAAGGGAAAAAAGGAGGCCAAACCCAGGCAGAGCTGGGTGAGCAGCAAGGAAGAAAAGGACAAGAGTCAGCACAGCACAGGAGATAAAATTGCCAGGCCTAAGGAAAGGAAACAACCCTTAGGAGAGCCTGTGACTGACCAGGTGAGAATGAAAAAATATTGGGTGAACGAGGTGGTGGAAAGTCAAAAATCTGCTACGGTGTTAACAGTGGAACAAAGATAACAAAACCCAGGGTTGAGGAAGTGAATTGATGGAAAAATACTGAATCAGAGGAGTTCTGGGCAGAAGAAGAACTGGAGAATGAGGGAGTCTGGACAGAGCCAAGGTCAGGGGGGGCACACATGGAGCAGAGGCTGGCAGGTGCTTTGTAAGAGCTTTTTTAAAAGTGCATTAAAAAACAAGAAATGAGGGGAAGAAAAGAGAGAACACAGTTGTACAAAATGAAGGGAAGAAACAGCAGGAAGCAGAAAAAACCCAATGTAAGGAATAAATAAACAGAGAGGCCTGGGCTCCAGCCCCGCTGAGGGAAGAGCCTGGGCAGACATCAGGGAGCACTGTTTTCCTGTCCAAAACTCCTGCACTTATCATACCATTAGAAATGTAATTTCTTAGCCTGGATGTAACTCTGTAATGCAGCAAAATATGATTTGAGGGCTGGATTGAATATGGAGATTTCTAATTGCAGCACAGTTAGACTGAGATTTACAGCCAGCAGGACATTTCCATCTGTGTCTTCCTTCAGGAAACACCACACGGGGGATTCACAGCCCTTTCTGGGGTTTCCAGAGGCTCCCACCCTGTTGTCCTTGGCACTGAGCCCCAGCAGGGTCCCCTCCTGCCCATCCCAGCTCCCAACAGGAGCTGCTACAGACCTGACAGTGCCACTAAAGGATCCACCAAGCTCTTTTTAAGACTAAAAAGGGCTTTCCCAGTGCTTATTTTTTACATGGTCACATGCCATTAAAGACCTGAAGGTTCCTACACCACGTGGTAACAAAATCATGGGACGTAAAGAACATGAACTTGCAAAAAGAGAAATAATCCTAAATATATAAAGAGATATATAACGCCTAAATGACTAAAGATAAATTAACCCTTACCATTCTATGACTCTAAATACTTGTGACTCACTCAGCCAAACGGTGAGGCATGCCCCAGGGATTGAATGTTATATTGTTCCCCTTGGTTACATTTACTTATTTATTTATTTAATATACAAAACTTGGAAAAACAGAACCCCTCCTCCTGGGAAGGCTGCCCTGAGTGGCCCTGATTTCCATGCATGCCACCCCGATGACTTCACTGGCTCCCTGCAGCTGAGATTCAAGAGGTGTAACTAAAAGCAGAGCTTCTGGGGGGTTCTGGCACAACTCCCCCAGCCCCAAAACCCTGCCAGTCTGGAGAGCAAGCAGAAAGATCCCACACCTTGCAGCCCTCAGCCACCTCCAGCCAAGCCAACACCCCAGCACACTTAGCCTGCCCTTTTTTTTTCCAATTTCAGCGTGTTCAGTGTACCAATAATGCTCTGATGCATTTCACTCTTGACTGCATACAGTGAGATTGCTAATCAGGATTACTTGATTCAGTCAACACTGATTTCAATAAAAAGACAAAAAAAAATTATCATAAATATAGAGAAAGTGCTGGCGGCAGTGACAGGTGATTAAAATCTCATTCACTTGGAATCAGCCTGATTCATGGTAGTGGAATAGAGGAAGTCTTCATATCAGCAGCAGATGATTATTATCTCACTCACTCCAAGTCACTTCTGATTGCACATGCACACACAAACTGGCACAAAGTAGATTCATGAACAACAAATCATCATGCAGGGGTCTGACCTCCTTAAAATGAAGCTTTGTGTAATAATTCTTCAGAAACAAGCAGATATAGGGGGGATAATGCTAATTTACGGAGTAGGCATAACAAGCAAGCTCACATTAAACACCCAGTATGGAGAGGAAGCAAGGAGATGCCAATAAATTCTCAGTATTGAGCTGAAATACCGAAGATTAATTGATTTAAAGCGCTGGTTTCATCTGTTTGAACACGATTCCAAACATGAAAATGAAGTATTCAAAGAACTGCTTCAAACAAACAGTGAAAGATTCAAACAGCAGGATTCCCCAATGTTTTTATTTGAGAAGTAAAACTTCCTTGAAATATTATTTTCTTCGGTTGAGAGCATGTCCCTGGCTATACTTTGAGAGCACAGATAAATTCAGGGCATTGGTGGATTTTTATCTCCTGAGGTTTAGGTTGGATATTGGAAAAAGTTCTTCCCTCAGAGGTTGCACCTATTCTTCAAGGAGCAGCACCTACTCCTTACACAGGGCACTGATAATTCATTCATTGAGTCCAAACATGACAGTGACAGGGCTCTTTTCTTCAAACAACACAAACCGTGAGTGTTCTCACACCAAGGAGCTCCAGCCATGCAGCAGGAAGTGACAGATTCAAAATATGTCCAATTTCCCGGGTAAAACAATGCATTGTCCTGCCACCATTAACTGGAACACTTTTAAACAAGTACATATTACCTGCTTATGCTTAAACCCCTTAAAATCTCAAAAAATAGTGAATTAATTACAATTTATTAGTGCACTCTCTCCTGGCTCCGCAGAACACAAAGCGTCCCCTCAGACCTCCACCACAACAGCGGGTGTCTGGGCAGAAAAAGCTTATGCAGAAGGAAGTTAAACAATTACAGGTTTCCCTGCTGTTTGAGGGAGGTTTTTTCGGATTGACAGCGCAATCAGAGGCAGCAGCAGTGGCAGTGTCAGAGTGCAAGTCAATAGCTTGGCTAGCTGTGTCTGCCAGCGATGAGGAGCAGCAGCGGGAGCATCCAGGGCTGGCCGGGGCAGCGGGCACTGGGCAAGGCCAGGTGTGATCAGCACGGCCACGGCTCCTAAAACCAGCCTGATGCAGGAGGGACAGCCTTGGGGTGGGCAGCACTGAAATCCCCCTGCAGCCACCTGGGGAGCTGGCCAGGGCAGGATTTGGCCCAGGAGCCCCAAGGCTGGGCACAGATAATGCTCAATTCCCCGCAGCGTCTGCATCTGATAACCCAATTATCCCCAGCCTATTTTTTTCAAAGTCTCTTTGAACCTGTGACCCACTACAAACAAAATGTATTTGTGTTGTTCTTAACTGCTAAACTCTGAAACAACAAAGGGCTTGGGGAAGAGTTGCCAACTTGTGTATTTCTTCCAGGCCTCCAGCAATTACATTTCCATCAATCCAGCGCATTATTTTTAAACGGGGGTGTTTTTTTGATCTGGAAGAAGTTGAATGGCAAAAGTGATTTAAACACACTGTTCAGGATTAAACCCCCTCTGACTAAGCAGAAATAAATGAAGCCAGGAAACACTCTGCTAAAGCATTTAACATAAGTCAAGAGTGACACTTGTTATGCAGCAAATGTCAGTCCAGCTGCTCCTCTTATTTATTAAACAGCACTTTTATTTTGGGCAAACACATCAACTTGGCTAACTACTTCCTGGTACAATTTATTCCAGTTTTATATATATATATATATATATAAATTATTTTCTTCTGGAAGGGACAGTTTCTGCCAGGAAAGAAGTCAGAAAAAGCAGCACTTCTCCAAGATTGCTCTTATAGCAACTACAGACACCAGGACTTGCACTTACATTTATTCATCTATTTTTCTATCTCCTCCTTTTTCTCCCTGAGAATGAACTGGGTTCTCTGCACTTCTGTGCCACTGTCAGCTGGAGGAATCCAGGTCTCAAGGAGTGCAACACATGGAATTTATACCTGCAGGCAATTAAGGCTGGGATAGTTTGGGAGCTCAGATGATGTCATGCCCAGCCAGAAACATCTTTCCACAACCAGAACCCAGGAGAGCCAAGTAATCTGAAAATTATACCACAGGAATCATAGGTAATCAGGAGGGTTGTTTATCACAACAGGCCAAATTAAGGGAGAGCTCTTTTTGCTGACTGGGAGCTCTCCTGAAACCACAGAAAAACACAATAAAAACCCCGAGGTTGAACCAATGGAGCTGTGGCAGGGAGACCACAGTGAGGAGTTGCAATGGTTTGTAAATCAAAATTATTCTGGAGTTGAAATGACACCTAAAGGAGGTATGGGGATGCTGGTGGGGTACAGACACCCCTTGGTGTAAATGAGATTGAAAAATGAATGAATCTCCAGCCCCCCCGAGGGGCTGCACTTCACTCCACGACCCAGGCACACATGGAATGACCCACACAGACATGTAGCACACAGAATAAAATGTTCTATCACCTTCAGAAGCTGGATCAATTGTTAATTCTGCCATATGTTCAAGCATATTCTGTTACATTAGTGTCTTCGGAAAAGCCCGCGGAATAGGAGGGAATGTGTGAAAACATCCATGCTGTGCCAGTAAGTAGTTATTTTATGTTTGTAATTTTAGTTTTACTGACTTTGGGCCTGATCCAGCACGGGGAGTCACAGCTCTCCTTCCCAGAGCACTGGGAGGGGTTTCTGGGGTTATGGGGCTGTTTGGTGTGGGGAGAATCCAACATTCCCTGTGGGATGTGCGTGTCCCAGGGCACGGAGGGTGACCAGGAGCCTGTCGGGGTGGGAGGGCTGGTGGGACACTCAGCACTCTGGGGGCCTCCCCAGGCTGTCCTAAACACACAGCTCCTCTCAGAGCAGGATTTTGGACATGGCCCGAGCGAGCTGGACCAGCCATATCAGAGGAGAGCCCAGGTGATGCCTCCAAGGGTTGTGTTCATGGCGAATAAAACTCCAATAGTGCTCATCCAGGGGTGTGGCTGTGGATGGTGACAACACCAGGCTTGGAACAGGATGGGTTTTAAGGTCCATTCCAAACCAAAGCACTCCCTGATTCTCTGACAACCAGATGCAGAACTGATGGTGGACGTGCACAGGGAGGAGCCCACACTGTGGGTGCCCACAGGTCCCATCAGCTGGGGACAGCCAGCCTGGCCACCTTGCCAGGGCAGAGCAGCCCAGCACTGCCCACCAGTGCCTCCCCTGGGGCTCCTCCAACACTCACAGCACAGATACAGCTCCCTTCTCCCAGGAAATGCCCCATCCAGTTATACTGGGTGGGATTTAAGGTCCCTTCCAACACAAATCATTCCATGATTCCATAACCAAGGCTTGGAGGTGACTGAGGAGAAGTGATGCAGGAGCCCTGGGGCTCCCCCTGACCACGTGAAGGTAAAGTGTTGGACAAGCTGCAGGAGGCTCTCCAAAGATGGTGCATGAGGTAATTCATTTTACTTTTCCTGTGGTTTGGGTGCCAGGGAGCTGATCTGCACAGGAAGGACAGTGGGGAAACCCACGGAAGCACAAC
>CM077469.1:33843847-33851347 GCA_039654755.1 Calcarius lapponicus | reverse complement strand
AACTCTCAGCAGGTTTTATGTTGTGTTTTACTGTCAGGACTGGTTAAAGCTGGCCTAACATTTTGTTTGGCAATTAAGAAAATTTGTAGTTTAATTTATTAAACCAAAAGAAAAAAAAAGAAAACCCAAAACCAAACAACTGCACAGAGCACAATTAGTTTCGTTTTATACTGTAGCTCCATCTAACTTCTAATTATTTATAATCATTCTGGTTTTTACATCTGAAACTCCATTATTTCCAAGTTATGTGGTTTGGAAAACAGACACAGATAAAATTACAGCAGTCAGTCACTAAAAAGGAGGGTGCTGAAGGAAACTCCAGGAGTTAATGCTGCTAAAGAAAAGACGGATCTGTTCCAGCACCTGGATACACAGAGGATGAGAATGTAGGAACAAAACCTGGACAAAAGTCAAGGTAGCTACAAATCAAAGAAGGTAAAATTGTCCTTGGATTTCTGGAAGTAGTGGAAGAAGGAAACTCCCACACCAAACCCAAAGTCATTCAGGATTATAGAATTAAAAAAAAAAAAAGAAAGAAAAAGAGAAAAGTAATCTCTAGATGTATGGATGGCATAATTCACAGAGAGCAGGCACTACCCAAACCAGGACATCTTCCCAAGTCTAAAATCTACCTCCAATGGAAAGAATCAAAATTTTGGTGGTGCTTTTTCCTCTCATTGACTTTCCTTCATCCCTGTGGAGCCCAGTGACCAGCAGACATCCAGCCATGACCACCCTGGGAAGTAGTGGGAGGCTGGAGCTGAACTCTGGGATCACTCCCTGAATTTCTTTGTACCTCCAGCTACTGGACTGTTTGTTTCCAGCAGGACAGCCCCACTGCAGTGCCCCTGATGGATCCCTCCATGGCTTAATAAGCCTGTTTGGATTAGCACAGGCAGCTCACTGCCCACCAGCATCTCGTGAAGCACAGAAGAACTGCACAAACATAAAGAGGAAATCCTAATCAAATTTGGATTGGTAAAGAGCATTCCTGACAATCCACACAATACCAAGACCAATTCAATTTTATTGGTTGTTATTCAAAAGAAAGGGCACTCACATCTCTCCTTTGTGCATTAATAACCTCTCTTCAACGAGAGGATTGGGATTTTTTTGTCCAGATTGGGGTTTTTGATGGGGCTCGTTGTTTGCTTTACAACTAAACTGAAGGTTCTGTGCAGCCACGGGGCCAGGGAGCAAACCAAGTGTGTGGTGAAGATTTTCAGCGGTGAATTCACCTTTTAAATGAGAGCACCACGCCCTCCATGCTGTCAAATTAACTTCTTCTCCTGCACATGTCTCAGGAAAATGAGCTGATCCCAGAAGCGAGGCTGGACCTTTGCTTTTTAATAACTCCTTCAGCTTCCAGGTTAATTTTTGTTCTGCTATTCTTCCAACCTTTTTTTCCTCAGAAACTTTTACCAAGTGCAGCGGGAATTTGACATGGAAGCCCTTGTTTGTATTGCTACTTTCCCAAAGCCTCCTTAAACACTGCTGGAGGCTTAGGCCAGGTTTCTTTATTTCCTTTTCTATTTCTTTATCATTAAGGCCAAGGAGTTTTTGAGCGAGCAGGATCCCGCTAATCGCTTGCCCCAGCCCCCATGGCTTTGTTTCTGTCAAAATAGCTCCTTTCAGCGGCTGCAGAGCGAGCTGTCTGGGCAAATGAACTGCTCTTTCTCACCAGATGTGTAACCGTGTTTCGTCTTTCACGAGAGACAAGCTGGAGCCGACTCCTTCCGCTAGCTGGGCCTATGCTACATGTCTTACAACAACACAAATGTAAGCCCCTTCCTTTCCACACATGTTAAACTCATTTCCTAGTGAATTATTGGGAAAACACGGCGCTGTCCTCGCCGCTGCCGTGCGCGGATGCTGCAGTTCGCTCCCCGCGCCCCTGGCACGGGTGCCACGCCGCCGTGGGCTCCGTGGCATTTTGCTGGCTGTGGAACTTTCATTTCGGTCAAATTATGACAGAATTTTTTAATCGTTGTTATTATTTGAGTTTTTTAATTAATTTGCCTCCAGCCCCGCCACCTGGATATCTCCAAAGCCTGTGGAACAAACACCTTCCCTTTCTCCCGAACAAACGCTGTTTACACTCTGGATATTTTCCATCTTGGAGAAATAAGGAGAGTTTGTTCAATAGCAAAATAAAGCCTAGAACGGAGCCAGCTATGCTCTGGTAGAGCTGAGCTGATACACCGAGGAACCAGCAAGTTTCCCTCGGCTTAAAACATTAAAGAACCAAAACAGTTAACAGCAAACTCACATCTCGTAAAGCCCAGAGTGCCCCTCAGCCTGTAAAATTCCCCAGCTCCAGCTTTTTTTTTTTTTTTTTCAGTTACATCTTTATTTTAACAGGGCATTAATAATGCCAGTGTAAGGTTGTGTTGTAGGGCTTTGACCACAAGCGTTTTTGCGAGATTTGCTGTTAAGATAAACAAGGCGGCCGAGCTGCTCGGCTGGCAGCGGGACCCGCGTGAATGGCTCTCATTTTCCTGCGCTCCGCCGGGGCTGCCAAGCGCAGGTTGAGCTCCCGCGTCCCCTTCCCCTCGCCCCGCATGTCAATCACCCCCTGGCATCCCCGGTGACAATTTCCATCCTCCCGGCCTGGAATTTCCACCTCCTCCAGCCCGGCGCAGCGCTCCCTCCTCAGCCCCGGAGTAACCCAACACCGGGGCTGCTCCTGCCCCCGGCCCCCCGAAATCTCTCTGCGTTAGCAACGGAGCCTTATTAAGCCCGTTTCTACCACTTTGTGTTTCACAGGTTGTTTTTTTTAATTATCTGCTGTCTGAGAGTAATTATTTACTTCCTGGAAGCTCACGTACCAGAACTCCGAGTTTGAAAGATTTTTCCATAACCTAATCCAATTCATCAAAGGCATCCTAACAAAATTACAGGCTCTGGCAGTATCTTTGCTTTTCACCTGATAAGGCTGCAGCAGAAGCCCGGGATGGTTTGTATCAGGGTCCCTCCTGGAGTATAGTTTTTGACAGCTTTGCTTAAATCCCTTCCCCCCCTTTTCCTCTCTCACAAAAGCACGGGATTTTATTATTCCCTCCTCCTAGAGCCGTGCAATGCTTTGGGCTTCAAATAATCAAGTATTAGACGGGGGGGAAGCGCTGCAGGAGCCTCACCCAGCACGTTTGGGATTTCCTGGGGAACAATGCTCTGGAAGCTGTCTCCCAGCAGCATCCCAGCATCCCAGGTATTCCCACGATTTCCTGGGCTGCGGCCGTGCTCGGGTTAGGAGCAGGGATGTAAATGCTGTGACTCGGATGACCCGAGGGAAAGAAAGCCAAAGGGAGAAGGAAGCACATCCCAAGTCCTGGTTCTGGGGTGTGGGGGAGCTCGGAGGGGCTGAATTACAGAGGTGGCTTTGGTTTGCCATTTTTTGCCCTGTTTTTATGTACATTGGAAGCTCCGGCGTGCGCCGTGTCCTCGTTTGAACAGGTGAGAGGTGTTCGTACCTGCACGCCTCAAACCCCAATCCAGCTGCCCCTGTCTGCAAACAGATCCCTCGCAGCTAAACCCATTAATCTACAATAAACCACCTTCTTAAGGAGGAAAAAAAATCAATGTCGGGTTCCTGATGGCAATTTTTTCCAGAACTGGTTACCCAGGAAAGTCGTAATTTTTTAATATACTCTGAACTTGGTAGCGCCAATAGGACGCTGAGAGCAAAAGAGCAGCTGAGCTATTTTAAGGTCTCTTCTTCCAGCAGTTTGGTGCACATCTTAAAGAAAAATAAGAATTAAAAAAAAAAAAAGACACCAAACTGCTCTGTTTTCATTGCATTATGCAGATGAAATGACAAGTTGTCATTTAAGAAGTTAATAAACAGTCACCATTTTGCAGGTTATCCAAATGCTACTGAATAGAAAACCTTGGATCCCTAAATGATGTGTAATTAAAATTATTTAAAAAATCCTCCTTGACAGGCCAGGGCTTAGCCAAAATGTAAATGACATTAAAGAAGACAATGAATTTAATTTTATTTAATGTCCCTTTTTGCAGATCCTCATTTACATAGCATTTTTAACAAAAGCGTTGACCTTATAAATGCTGGCATTTGTACAGCTTCTGCAGAGTTGGATTTAATCATGCTTTCGCAAAGCCATAAGGGAAAAAGCTTTAAGTTCTCTGGTTGGATATGGAGTAGGAATAAAAACATTGGGACTGGTCAAATGTTTATCCTCCTTGCTTCTGAAAACAACCTGACAAGAAGATGTAAAGGTCTAGGGAATAACCCATTGCTGTTTGTAAGGCTTGGTAATAATCATACATAATCGTTTGGAAATATAGCTAATAAAAAATATAATGAGTGTTCAGCAAAATCGGCATTAGGCCCAAATTACATGATATTAATACTTGAACAGGTGCAGAAAGGCGCTTTAAATGAGGTAAATGAATAAAATGTCCCAGAGCACAACTGTGTGCACTGACAAAAAGTCAATCACATGAATAATTCAGCGGCCGGGACTGCCAGCAAAGGTCAGCGGCTCTCACCTTTGTGACGGGAAGTGAAAGGAAACGCTGCTGACGAAAAAAAAAACCCCCTCGCCCTCCAGCCGCCGCCGCCACCCCGCCGAAGGTGTAAACTTGGAGTAGGGAGGAATTAAAGCGCTGCACCGGGCGAGCCGGCAGTAAAAATAAATAAATAAATAAATAAATAAATAAATAAAATAATTACAAAAAAAAAAAAAAAAAACAAACCAAAAAACACCCAGCTTGAACAGCCAAGTCATTTAGGGAAAATAATCTGAAATTACAGCCAGGGAAAGGTTAAGGGGGGTGGCTACCAGCAATGTCAATTATCTCCCAAATCTGAGGTCAGGCAAAAGGTATTTTAAGAGCCTACGGGACTGAAATTTTGTAACAGCTGTTAAATATGACAAAACTTTTTATTCCCCCAAACTAGCGCTATTCCAAACTCCGTACGAAAGAAATGGGATAAGCAGATGTCTGGCTCCCATACAGGAAAGTAGGACACACTTGGAATGATAAGCCTCCTGAACTCCACAGAATAATGCCAGGTTTGTTGGGGAGGGGGGCACTCGCTGCCCGCGGAGGTGCCAGCGAGCAGTGTGGCTGCGGTGGTGCCATCTGGAAAGGCTCCGCCGAGCAGGGGCACCCGCGCCACCGGCACCCCGCGCCACCGGCCGCGCCTCGGGGACACCCCCGGCCGGCGGCGAGAGGCCGAGGGGCTGGATCCCAGCAGGAATTTCCATCCCTCCCCAGCGAAATATCTGCTGGTGGCACGGAGGAATGGTTCTAGCCCAGAGTGTGGTTTTGGTTTAGCAGTTCCAGCGGCATCCTGTAATCATTTACAGCCCTTGGAATGTATGGGTGAAATAGGAGAGATTTATCTGTTCATAGTTGTGATATGTAGACAATGGGTGTTCCTAATGAGGAACATCTGCTTTTGTGTTTTCCCAGAAAACATTATTCCACTATGAAAATGATACTCCCATCCTTTTCAGCAACACCGCAAAGAAAATATGGGCCTTTTCCTTTCTTTTATTTGCTTTTCTTTGGGTCAATCTAATTTCCCAGGGACACTTTTTCTGTGGCATCTTTTTACTGACTGCGCTGCAATTTACGGTGGGTTTGTTCTTTAACACGTGAGGTACTGGGCTGGAGGAACGGCCCCGAAATGCCAGCAGATCCTCAAATGTGTACAGTAATAAAAGCCTCCCTGCTCAGCCGTGCTCCGTGAGAAACATCCAGGCGACGTAAATAAAAATTCCCACTGAATTAAAAGGTCGCAGAGGCTCCTGACACCAAAAACCGCTTCCAAGGCCTCGGCTTTGGCTTTTACATTTCCAGCCCACTGCAGGATTCAAACATAGAGTTACACAAGTTTGTTTAAAATATCAGCACCGCTAATAAATTATTACTCCTGAAGTGCAAAAGGGGTTTTTTTTTCCCTTCTGTTTTTTGGGTGTTTTTAATCCCAGTGCATAAACAATTCCGACTATCACGGAGTCTCCTAGTGTGGGCTGGAAGAAATGGGTGGCCATAGATCTCAATTCAGGATTGAATTATTGGTTCATATCCTGAGGACAAATATGCCTTATCTGGTCAAAAGCTGCTAAATGTATCCAAAGACAAAAGGATCTAGAGAAGCACATTGGATATAATTCTTTTCTTTTTTTTTAAGCCAACTACCCAAGCAGCTCCACTTCCTATGGGAAACTGTAAATTGACCCCCAAATGTGATGGGGAAAGGTTGTTCCGTGATGCTCAAGAGGGAAATGCAAGCCTGAAATCCAACCCTGACAACAAATTTAGGCACCAGACACCGAGCACATGGGTCGAGAGAACGTAAATATCGGGGATTTCAAATCCACCTCGGCGCTTCCAGAGGGCTGGAACCCCTCATCCAGAGCTTCCTCCCGGCCACACTTCCCTCCTAGGCTTGCTGCAATTTGCTCCGAGCAAACATCACATCCCAGAGTCCTCCAAAAACCCGGCTGGAGAGGCCACTCCGGCCCCTGCCGAGCTCCAGATTCTCTGCCATGAGAAGTGACAACTCTCTTTAGGAGGCTAAAATCCATGCCAGCCCCATAAAGCCCAAATCTTGAAAATTCCTAATGCAGAAGGTGATTAACATTGCCATAAAATTGTCCTATCTTTAAATTTAGAAGCACAGCAGATTTTTCATCAATAATTAAGATCACTAAAGCATTTATGCTAGGCATAAATGGAGTTTCAATCTTCCTTATTCAAATAAACATGATAAACCCATTAACCAAATGTTTTCTGATTTTTTTTATCTCTTCTCATGCTGCTGGAATATCAAATGATCCCGTAGTTCTGATAGTTTGGGGGAGGTATAAAAGCACTGGTGTTGGGTAGCTTGGCTCAGTTTTGCCAGGATAACCCTTCACACGACTGACACAAATTATCTCACAGCAACTCCAGGATGTTATTATGGAAATACCAACAGAATCCCTAAAAAGGTGATGTTCTGCCACATTCTGGCACGTGCAAGGACCACAAACATCAACTCCTCGTGCATTCTGCAGCGGACACTCCAGAGGCATGAAAGGCTCCACAGCTCTGAATCGGAGTCCGACCAAGCACAGAAAAGCAAAATATTATTCTAATTTTCATTCCTGGTTAATTTTCCTCGCGTTCTGCTGCAGTCACACTTTAATGCAATTCACCATTTACATCTGCAAAAGTCACACATCTCTCCAAAAAGAACTCTGCACAATGAACATGCCCGTAATCCAATAATAAAAGCTGTAACACGCTGCCTTGCATTTACTACGCCGCCAAGATTCCTCCACTTCCAACTATTTTTTAGCCAATAAAGCAGAAATAAATCCAGCTCGCAAGGCAACAACCCAGCACGATATGATTTCCATAGCTAAAACACTAAAGACAAATATAATTATATTGATTTTTTTGTACTTGGACTTCTATAAAGTGGTGAACTTGTTCTCAATTGCCTGACACAATCCCAGAGTGATGGCAACAACTGGTCAGCCC
>CM077469.1:33828847-33838847 GCA_039654755.1 Calcarius lapponicus | reverse complement strand
AAAAATTAAAGTCGTGAAATATCTCTCCGGAAAAAAAAAAATGAAAAAAGAAATAAAGTTGATTAAATCCCAAGCTCTGCGTCTATAATTGCTGTGGTGCAACGCTGATAACACGTAGTTATCATCGGAAAAGTTGACCAAGACAGGTTAAATAATTTAATAAGGAACTGCTTGTAATTATGTTATTTACAAGGTATGACAGAGGTTTGAGGAAGAAACAGAAGCTGATCTCAGGGAAATGGACGGGTTTGGGTGACCCCTGGAGCATGGAGTTTGAATTATGGAGATGGGGGGCTGAGAGGTGAATATGGACTAGAGGAGAACAAGATGACTTTTCACCTCAGCACATTTAACTTTTAAATCCAAATAAACGTCTCCCGTTACTGGATGGTCGCGGTATAAAAGAAAAGGGACTAATCCCGGCCAGTTTCGGAGTGTGGGGAAGGGGCTGCCCTTTCCTCACCGAGGAAAAATATCGCCAAAAAAAAAAAAAAAGTTACAGAGAGGGAAAAGTGCATTTTATGCATTGGAAAATAAATCTGGGTAACTCGGTGGGATTTTTTTTCCCCCTTTCCTTTCTCCCTCGCTAAATTAATTATATCAAACATCTGTTCCCATGACGTTGTCCTCCATGCCACACACACCACTGAATGATCTCAACGCTGCCTCGAAAAGCAACAACACACCGTTTTCCTCTTTCCCAAATATCCTCCGGTAATCGGGATCTCAGTCAGCACTCCCCGCTTTACCCGCTCAGGTAAATTAAAGTAGCCGCGCTCCGCCGGTTCGCTCGCCCCCCGCCCTTCCCAGCAGCACAAACTTGGGAACTGGCGCGGCCAGGAAAGCGGAAACTTTCTCACCTGTTTGGTCATGGAGTCTATTAGCCGAACGTACAGGTCCTGCTCTGTCCTGACGCCTGCCGAGGGAAAGCACAGACAAAATTCCGATCAGGATTTCGGCAGCGAACCCCCCCGGTCCCACAAGGAAAGGACGAGGTCAGGCAATTAACCGCAGCGGGCAGGGAGCGGCCCCGCGCCGGCTGCGGGGAAAATTCAAAATTTCAAATAAAAAAAGGAATATGGATAAAAACGAGCCGGGACTCGGCCGGACGGAGCTGGGCTGCGCTCGGGGGACGTGGCCGGAGCTGCCCCCCCCGGCCGGGCTCGCTGCGGCCCCGGGGAACGCGCGGGACCCCGGGCGCGGAGCGGCCCCCGCGGGTTTTCCGCGCCCGAGGAAGCGGCTCCGCCGGGCCGGGGCTCCGCTCTGCCCGCTCACCCCCGTCCCAATAATTGCCATCAATTCCCAAACTCAAAAAAAAAGTGCCTCAAAAGTGCCGCCGTGCCCGAGCAGCCATCGATCCCCTTTTTTACTTTCCACTTCAAGCCCAACCGGTTAATCATGTGAAGTACCATTGACTTATCGATCCTTTATGTTTTGTTTTCCTTATATGCCAAGGAAAGAGCCGTGTTTACACGCGGGTAATTTTAATCTCGAAATCTTTATACCCTTTATCCCCCTGCTCCCCCCCAAAAAAGGCCTCGGAAGGAAAAATCAGACTTTTCTGCGGCACCCAGACGCTCCAAAATGAGAGAACGACAACTTACCATTGCTATACAATAACTGAAGTTTATAATGAATCCCATTGTTAGTTTTTTCATTGTTTGGCTCCTGCAAGTAACGATAAATAATTACATTTAGCATGAAAAATATCGCCCTCCTCCTGCTGCCCATTTTTCTCGTCCCTGAAGCGGCTCGGAATTAACAGTTTGCAGAAATTCAGCCCACGGTCACCTTTTTTTTTTTTTTTTTTTTTTTTTTTTTTCCTTGGTGTGGAGCGCTGGTGATGTCATTAGCTCGGTGCAAATATGTCATGTTTTGCCGTTTTCCCGGTGTTTAAAATAAGTCGGGGCAGCGGCGCTAAGTTTGTAACCCCGGGGTTTATTCGTGAGACCGGGGGGAGCCGCACGTGGCGTGGGCGCCGCTGGAGTGCCGGGAGAGCCGCCGTGCTGGGAATGAGCTCCGCTCCACTCAATTACGCTTAAAAAATTGTAAAAAAAAAAAAAAAAAAAAAAAAAAATTGAGAAAACTGGCAGACTTACTTTCTCTTTCTCCACAAAGTCCACAAAAGCTGTTCTCTCAATCTCCACCGGCTGTCCCTGCCTGTCGTACAGAGCTAAGACGAAGTGGAAAAAATTGGATTTTCTGAGATTGGAAGGCGGCTGTTTCTCGAAATGTGCCCGAGCCAGCCCCACGCCGCTGCGGGAGAAAACAAGACAAGGCGTGGGTGAGAGCGGCGGGAAGGGGCGCGCAGGCTCCGCGGCCGCGGGGGGATGCGGGGGGATGCGGGGAGCGCGGAGCGGCGCGGAGCGGGGAGGCTGTAACTGATACGGGGCGGGCGGGGGGGGAGTTAAGGGGGGGGGGGATTTACGGCCGGGATGAGAAATACAGGAGGAGAAAACCGCCGGGAGAGGATTTGGCAGACGTACCTTTGGGCGGCCGTGTTAGCATCCACTACCCCAGCAGTATGCATCCATGAGCGGACGGGGTTCATCCCACTGCCCAGCGGTTCTTCTTTCATGGTCGTCCCACCTCTTGGTATATTTTCCTGAATCCCAAACATTAAAACAAATTTGGGCAAAACCAGCTCCTAACCAAAAGGGGTTAAAATTGAGGGAAATGTCAGATACGGGGTGGGTTGGTTGTTGCTTGATTTTCTCTCTCTCTCTCTCTCTCCTTGGCGACTGGAATATAAGAGATGACTTTACTCCCTGTGATCAGTAGGAGAAAAGCCCAGTTCAAGTCTTGCTTCCTTCTTCAATCTGTCCTGTATTGGCACGACATAAACAATTTACTGAGTACTTCTGTGCGGCGAGTTGGATGGCGTTCCAGTTTGGTGGTTTAAAAAAAAAAAAAAAAAAAAAAGAAAAAAAAAAAAAAGAAGGAAAAAGTATAACTGCAGCCGGCGACACTGCGAGGTGGCTTTTTTCTTAGGGGGGGAGGGGGGAAAAAAAGAATAAATATTTTTGTTGTTGTTGTTCGCAGACGCGCTCAACGTGGTGTCATCCTAGTAAAAACCGGCTCGGCAAAAAAAAAAAAGCTTCAGGACACTGCTGAATCGACCACTTTCTGGCAAGGCTCTCCTGCTCCAAAAGACAAATAAACGGGGGGGAAAAAAAAAAAAAAAAATCCTGATTACCGCGGAGGTGTTGCCGGGCACACGGGAGAACGGGGCGCGGGCCCGTGGCGGCTCGCGGAATGGACGGAGGCGCGCAGAGCCCGGCCCTCCCTCCCCGAGGAGCGCGCCCCTTCCCCGGGAGCCGGGCCCCCGCCGCCGCGGGAGACGTGGCGTCACCCGTGACGTGGCCGGGGGGGCGTGGCCACGCCCATATATGGAGCGCGGGGTCCGGCGCGCGCCCGCCCGGCCCGGCCCCCCCCGGCGCGGCGGCGGGGACAGCGGGGACAGCGGGGACAGCGGGGACAGCGGCGGCGGCACGGCCCGGCCCGGCCCCCGGGGGTGACCCGCGCCGAGGGGTCGCGGCGGGGCTCGGGCCGGACAAAGCGGGGGACGCGGGGTGCGCCCCTGCGCGCCCCCGCGCTATAAATGCGGAGCGGACGCGGCCGGGGATACCTGTGCTCGCTGTGCCCAGCCCCGGCTCTAGGTCCGCCTTGGCCACCCCTGGTTGTGTGTCTCCATAGAAATATATATTTACATCTCTGGTTATATATTTATGTACATTTTTTTGTATTTATATATATATTTGTGTCTTGGTATATATTGATTTTTTTTATATATTGATTTTTTATATATTGAATTTTTTATATATTGATTTTTTATATATTGATTTTTTATATATATTTTTATATATTGATTTTTTAATATATTGATTTTTAAATATATTGATACTCTTATATGTACTGATGTTCTTATTTATACTGGTATTTTATACGCATTGATATATTTTTAAAATATTTACATGACGTATCTATATATCTTCTCAAGTGATGAGCCTTTTCCACCCAGCGTGGGCTACGACTTCCTTGTACTATTTTTTTTTTATAATATATTTTTTATTTTTTGGTATTTATTTCTGTGAATTTCCCACGTCCCCCGCGTTAATATTTCCCAAACTCGGGGAAAATCAGCGTTCATATCTGAATGAATCGGTGAAAATCGAAAGTCCGATTTGCGTTATCAGGATCCCCTTTCTCCAAGGGGTGAGGGAAAAGAGGGGGAAAAAAAAAGAGGATGTGTTAGAAAGCAATCTATTTTGCTGGTGTTGGGGGTTAATGACTATTGCCAAAGATAAGTGAATTATCAAAGCTGTTGCTCTACCCGATCTCAAAATCCATTACATTGCTGGCCGTCTAATTAAATACGTAAGTATAATAAAATCATATTTTATGACTATTTGAGGGTAATGAGATTAGTCTTTAGAAGCGATCGCCACATATTAAAGATGCCACTGTCTATAGAATGTTAATAACCTTAAATCAAAGTGTATGGAAACTATTCATGAGAAATTAAAAGAAAATTCCTGTATTCATAATCAGCCCGGAGCTTTTGAGGTACAGTAGGGCAGATTACAAACCCAAACACTTTTATCGCGCACACAGAGACACCGAAGTTCCCAAACAATGCCATGCTCGCGGTGGCATTTGGTGGCACGGACACGTTTGGGGACCCGGAGCGGGCGCCGGGGGCTGCGGGTCCCCCCAGCCCGCAAAACGCGTCCTCCTAAAAATAAGCCAAAAAACGCCCAACGCCGCTATTATTGCAAGATATTTCCTCAAATGAACAACGCCGAACTTGGTGCTTCCCCCTCCGCTAACGAAAGCTTAAAATCATTTACAGTATCTTTAATTCAGATTACACGCGCCAAGGCGATTTAAATCTGATTACCAAATTAGAAGGTTTTAAAACAAATCCTTTTAAATCTGATACTGTTGACTAAGGAGGGGAGGAAAAAAAAAAGTTCCATAAGCCCATCACATAAGGTAACGATCCTGCCCCAGAAAGAAAGGGAGTTTTAAACCTTTTTGACAACAAATGCAGCTGCCCCACTATTTTGGACGATATTAAGCGAAAATGAATGCAAATCTGTGTTCAGAAGCCATCTGGCCAGGAATGGGGGAATCAGCTGCTCCTCACAACAGGCTCTGAGCCTGAATCTATTTCAGCTCATTTTCTAGATCATCTGGTCCTGCACCCAAAGCGTGGAAAATACGGTCTTTATCATTCACCAACTTTATCTTTTTTTTTTTTTTTTTTTTTGTGTGTGTGTGTGTGCGTGTGTCACTCTGGCTGCCTGGAGCTGCCGGGAGCCCGCCCGGGCCGCTGCTGCCGCTGCCCGCACCGCTCCGCACCGCTCCGCACCGCTCCGCGCTCCCAGGCCGGCATCCCGCGGGGCGCCCCCCCCGCCGGCTCCTCACGGAGAGAGGGAGGGACGGACGGACGGACGGACGGAGGGAGGGCAGCGCGGCCGGGCCCCCCCAGCCCCGGGGCCGCTCCTGGCAGCGCGGCCCCGCTCTCCGCGCACCTTGCGCGGGGCCCGGGCCGGCGCCGGGCGGGCAGGGGGTGTGCGCGGCTGCGGGGGGCGGCCCGAGCCCTCCCGGCTCCGCGGCCCTCCTCCTCCTTTCCCACCTCCTCCTCCTCCTCCTCCTCCGGCGCCAAGTCTCCCTTTTGTGTGAATTTACGGGGTGAGGCTTCAGTGATCCCCCCGCAAATTTGCATTTAAATAGCGACATCAAGCGATGCGCGTGCCACACACCAGCGGGCTCCCAGATGTCACGGCGGAGCCGCTCAGATGGCCGCAGCCCAGCTGTCCCCGGCCCGGCCCCGCTCCGCGCCCCCCGCACCGCCCCGCACGGCGGCCGGACACGGAGCCCCGCGCTGTGCGCGGCTCGGAAACCGATCCCCCGCTTCCCACCGCCCTGAGAGCATTCCCCGAAACTTTATTATTTTATTTTTCCCCCCCTCGGGACAATCCCCTCGGGACTATTATCTCAATCATTTCACTTTTTTTTTTTTTTTCCCTTATTATTATTTCTTATTTATTTCTCATTTCACGGTTTAAATCACCCAAGTTGGAGAGCGCGATTTTGGTAATTTCGCCGTTTCCTCGGCCGCGGGCCGGCCCCGAGCCGCCCAGCTCCGCGCTTCCCACCGCACAAACTTTCCCAGCGGGAAGTTGCGCCGGGAGCGGGGAGCGGCGGCCCCGGCCCCGCTCTCGGGGGGCTCGGCCGGGTCCCCGCGGCTCGCCAAGCTCCATATTTCAATTTTATTGTTGGAAGGCGCCTTCATTACCACCGAGCTGGGTTACACCGGGAGTAATTTATGCCCGGCGTAACCGAAGCAAATCTCTACAAACTCCCGTGCCGCAGGAGGGAGAAACTGGTGTTTTCGGGTAAATTGGTATTTTGGTGTGTTTTCAGGTACGCCAGCGCTTCGGCCGCCGCTTCAGGCCGCTCCTTGCCGGGCAGGCGCTGCTAACGCGGGGGCGCAGCGCCGCGGGGCCCGGCCCGGCCCTTGCGCGGGGGGTCGCGCATCCTTGGCCCGGGCCGGAGGCCGAAGGCGGCGCAGCGGCGGAGCGGGGCCGGGGCCGGGCGGTGCCGCCGCTGCTTTGGGGCTCCCGGCCCCGCCGCCTGCCCGGGCCCCGGGCCCCCAGCGCCCCGCCAGGGCCGGGAGCCCCGCGCCGCCTTTCGGGACAGACCCACCGCGCCGGGCCCGTGGCAGAGCCCGGCTCCGCATTCCTGAGCATCCCGGGCCGCTGCGCAGCGCTCGGGGCCGGCGCTCCCGTCCGGCGGCCCCCGGGGCGCAGCCGAGCCCGGGCATGGCCGGGGGGCCGAGCTGCTCCGCGCCCGCGCAGGAACCGCAGGGCGGGCAGCGGCTCCGCGGCTCGGGGCAGGGCGCGGGGAGGTTGTCCCTGTCCCTGTCCGTGTCCCTGTCCCTGTCCCTGTCCCTGTCCCTGTCCCTGTCCCTGTCCCCGTCCCCGTTCCTGTCCCTGTCCCCGTCCCTGTCCCTGTCCCTGTCCCTGTCCCCGTCCCTGTCCCTGTCCCTGTCCCTGTCCCTGTCCCTGCCCCTGTCCCTGTCCCTGTCCCTGTCCCTGTCCCTGTCCGTGCCTCTGGCCGTGCTTGGTGGCCCTGGGTCCCCTCGGCCCGCCGGCCGCGCACCCTCCCGCGCCCCTGCGCGGCTCACGGCCAGGCTGCGCGGCCGCCTGGTGGGTCCTGCTCGGGGTCACGGAGCTCCCTGTGGCCGCGGGGCTGTTTTACCCAAACGGGCTCTCGGCCCTGCGCTCCCCCCCGGCGCGCTCCCGCGGCCCTGCGCCCCGATATTGTTACATCAAAATTAGTTATTAAAAAAAAAAGAAAAGAAAAAGAAAAGGGAAAAAAGGCTTAAACTTCCGCCGTGCCCGAGGCTCAGCCCTGTCAGCCGTGCGCCAACGGGAGCTTTTCCCCGGTAAAAACTCCCCGCGGGCGCTGCCCGGCTCCCGAGGGCGCGGCGCGGGCGCTGCCCCCGGTCCCCGCGGGATGCGGGGCCGCGGCCCGGGGCTGCTGCGGGGCCGCCGCGGCTCTGCCCCCCGGGACCCCGGCAAGGGGCTCGGGGCGGCCGGAGCCGCGCGGGCGGAGCAGCGGCCGCCCCCGCGGAAGAGCGCGGGCGCGCAGCCGGGGCCGCGGGGAGCTGGCGGCCGGACAGGTCCCATCGTGCGGCGGAACAATATCAACCGACTCCAAGTGAACAAACAAGGATCGATCAGATAATTTCAGATATTATAATTGGCTTTAATTAAACACACTTCGTTCTAATTAACTCTGAAATTTTAGCATGCTTTGGGACGTTGGTGTCTGATTTGATATTGTCAGTCCAGATGTCCTAATAAAATTCAATCCTCCACTCAAGACTTCAATATTCACTAAGAACAAAATGCAAATTAAATGTAAAACCTAAAGTATCGCCAAAGGTATAATCAAGAAAGGTGTCTCAAAACTTCTCACTTTTTATTACGCAGTAGTTAGAAAATGCAGATTACATCCTAACAAGACCTCGACTGAATAATAGAAACCTTAACTCTTTCGTGGTCAGGGCTCGCTCTGCCCTGCGGGGATCCGGGAACATCCTCCGCCAGCGCACGGGAAACACGCGCGGAGCGGGGCTCCCGCACGGAGCGCCCGCGGGAACCGGCGCACCCCGCGCTACGGGCCGCTCGCCGAGCAAAACTTGCGGCCGTCGCGGGCACTTTATTCCCCGAGGCGAGCGGCGGCGGAGCCCCGGGCCGGGCGGGCGAGCGCATCCCGTTCCCGCACGGCGGAGCTGCGGGAGAGCCCCGGGCCGGGCGGGCGCACCGCGCTCCGGCAGCGCAGCGGGCGGGACGGGGCGGCCCGAGGGGAACCCGCTCCGGGCCGGGTCCCCGTCCCTCGGCCCGAGCCGCGTCCCCGGCGGCCGCAGCGCTCCTGGCCGTCACTAAAGCCTGCGGAGCGCGGCGAGGCGCGGGAGCTGCGGGGGCCGCCGGTGCCTCCCCGGCAGCGGCCCCGGTGCGGGTCCCGGGGTGCAGCGCCGGGGGACCCCCGGGCCGGGCTCGGCGCCAGCCCCGCGCCTGGCGGAGCTCCGCAAGCCGGGCTATTCCCACATTAAACATTTGTATGTTTTCCATGCTAATGGAGTCACTTAAAGCCGTCGCTAATTTAACTTTTAAAAAGGCCGCAGCGTGGTGATTTGCATTTTCTTTAGGATATTGAAATGAAGGGAAAACTGCTGGGCGGTGAGGCTGCCCCGAGCGTAGCTGGGGGCCATGCCGGAATGAAAACAGGGAAAGAAAAGAAGAAAGAAGGAAACCGCCGCTTCTTCCCGACTGTTAATAAGCAATTTGTCCCGCCGCGATTTACATCGCAAAGACAAACGTGTCGGGGCGCCCGGCCCGGCCAGGCCCCCCCCGGGCCGCTCCCCCGCTCCGCGCTGCCCCGACATCGCCCCCGCCACCGCGCAAGTCCCGCGGCCCGCCCGCCGCGCAAGTCCCGCGGCCGCGGGCGGCCGGAGGGAGACCGGGGCGCTCCCCGCGCCCCTCGGGCTTGAATTTCCAATGAATCCGCGAACGCCCCGGTCTGGGTAAACAACAAGTGCCGGGCTGGCCGCTTCCCTGGGCAGATCCCCTCTCGCCGCCGCCGAGGCTCTGTACGTGGGGACCGTGTGCCATCTACAGGACACTGCGCGGGGCGGCCGCGCTCCGCGCCCCCGGCCCCGCCGCCTCCCGCTCCCCCCCGCACATCCGCCAGCGACCATTGATTATTTCTTATTTCAACTTTTTAATTTTTTTTTTTTTTTTTTTTTTTTTTACCTCACGCTAAAAGTTTGAGGTGATAAAGATCGCGGCGCTGCCCGCGATTTTTAAACTTAATTAAATTTTTTATTTTTTTAGATTAAAAGATGTGAAATGTAAAGATAATGCGATTTGATTTGTTAGTCTAACTCCGCGATTTGAGAGTTGATGTCCCCAAAGACCGGGCGAGCTTTTTCCCTTTATTTATTTTTATTAAAACATCAATCTACTCTGGAGCTGGGTGAACTCAGTTTCACCTAGAGAACATAAAATTCTCCATACCAAGGAAATAAGCACCTTTCATAAATCAACAGTATTCCTGACAGATCGATCAATTTTTGGTTGTTAATCCGAAAGGAGGAGTTTTAATTGCTTTCTGCTCTTTTTAGCCCGGCCACCTCGGCGCGGCTGCTCCGCCGGCGCTCGGCTCTCCCCTCCTGCGCTCGGGAGGGGGCAAAAAGCCCCGGAGACCCTTCCGCGCCGCGCGGGGCCGCGCAGCATCCCCTCCGCGCTACCTGCGCGCCGGCGGCCGGGACGCGCGAAGCCCCCGCGCGGCGGGTCGGCCGCGGCCGTGCCGGGGCGCGCAGGCTGCGCGCGGCCCCGCGGGCGGCCCGTCCCGGGTAAGCGGGAGCTCCGCCGGGCGCGCCCCCCGCCCGCGCTGCCCTCCGCGCGCCCCGCCGCGCGGGCGG
>CM077469.1:33818720-33828747 GCA_039654755.1 Calcarius lapponicus | reverse complement strand
TTAAATGCTTTAGCAGAGTGTTTCCTGGCTTCATTTATTTCTGCTTAGTCAGAGGGGGGTTTAATCCTGAACAGTGTGTTTAAATCACTTTTGCCATTCAACTTCTTCCAGATCAAAAAAAACACCCCCGTTTAAAAATAATGCGCTGGATTGATGGAAATGTAATTGCTGGAGGCCTGGAAGAAATACACAAGTTGGCAACTCTTCCCCAAGCCCTTTGTTGTTTCAGAGTTTAGCAGTTAAGAACAACACAAATACATTTTGTTTGTAGTGGGTCACAGGTTCAAAGAGACTTTGAAAAAAATAGGCTGGGGATAATTGGGTTATCAGATGCAGACGCTGCGGGGAATTGAGCATTATCTCTGCCCAGCCTTGGGGCTCCTGGGCCAAATCCTGCCCTGGCCAGCTCCCCAGGTGGCTGCAGGGGGATTTCAGCGCTGCCCACCCCAAGGCTGTCCCTCCTGCACCCTGCAGCAGGCTGGTTTTGGGAGCTGTGGCCGTGCTGATCACACCTGGCCTTGCCCACTGCCCACCGCCCCGGCCAGCCCTGGATGCTCCCGCTGCCGCTCCTCATCGCTGGCAGACAGCAGCTAGCCAAGCTATTGACTTGCACTCTGACACTGCCACTGCTGCTGCCTCTGATTGCACTGTCAATCCGAAAAAACCTCCCTCAAACAGCAGGGAAACCTGTAATTGTTTAACTTCCTTCTGCATAAGCTTTTTCTGCCCAGAACTCGCTGTTGTGGTGGAGGTCTGAGGGGACGCTTTGTGTTCTACGGAGCCAGGAGAGAGTGCACTAATAAATTGTAATTAATTCACTATTATTTTTTGAGATTTTAAGGGGTTTAAGCATAAGCAGATAATATGTACTTGTTTAAAAGTGTTCCAGTTAATGGTGGCAGGACAATGCATTGTTTTACCCGGGAAGTTGGACATATTTTGAATCTGTCACTTCCTGCTGCATGGCTGGAGCTCCTTGGTGTGAGAACACTCATGGTTTGTGTTGTTTGAAGAAAAGAGCCCTGTCATTATCATGTTTGGACTCAATGAATGAATTATCAGTGCCCTGTGTAAGGAGTAGGTGCTGCTCCTTGAGGAATAGGTGCAACCTCTGAGGGAAGAACTTTTTCCAATATCCAACCTAAACCTCAAGAGATAAAAATCCACCAATGCCCTGAATTTATCTGTGCTCTCAAAGTATAGCCAGGGACATGCTCTCAACTGAAGAAAATAATATTTCAAGGAAGTTTTACTTCTCAAATAAAAACATTGGGGAATCCTGCTGTTTGAATCTTTCACTGTTTGTTTGAAGCAGTTCTTTGAATACTTCATTTTCATGTTTGGAATCGTGTTCAAACAGATGAAACCAACCCTTTAAATCAATTAATCTTCGGTATTTCAGCTCAATACTGAGAATTTATTGGCATCTCCTTGCTTCCTCTCCATACTGGGTGTTTAATGTGAGCTTGCTTGTTATGCCTACTCCGTAAATTAGCATTATCTCCCCTATATCTGCTTGTTTCTGAAGAATTATTACACAAAGCCTCATTTTAAGGAGGTCAGACCCCTGCATGATGATTTGTTGTTCATGAATCTACTTTGTGCCAGTTTGTGTGTGCATGTGCAATCAGAAGTGACTTGGAGTGAGTGAGATAATAATCATCTGCTGCTGATATGAAGACTTCCTCTATTCCACTACCATGAATCAGGCTGATTCCAAGTGAATGAGATTTTAATCACCTGTCACTGCCGCCAGCACTTTCTCTATATTTATGATAATTTTTTTTTGTCTTTTTATTGAAATCAGTGTTGACTGAATCAAGTAATCCTGATTAGCAATCTCACTGTATGCAGTCAAGAGTGAAATGCATCAGAGCATTATTGGTACACTGAACACGCTGAAATTGGAAAAAAAAAGGGCAGGCTAAGTGTGCTGGGGTGTTGGCTTGGCCGGAGGTGGCTGAGGGCTGCAAGGTGTGGGATCCTTCTGCTTGCTCTCCAGACTGGCAGGGTTTTGGGGCTGGGGGAGTTGTGCCAGAACCCCCCAGAAGCTCTGCTTTTTAGTTACACCTCTTGAATCTCAGCTGCAGGGAGCCAGTGAAGTCATCCGGGTGGCATGCATGGAAATCAGGGCCACTCAGGGCAGCCTTCCCAGGAGGAGGGGTTCTGTTTTTCCAAGTTTTGTATATTAAATAAATAAATAAATAAATGTAAGCAAGGGGAGCAATATAACATTCAATCCCTGGGGCATGCCTCACCGTTTAGCTGAGTGAGTCACAAGTATTTAGAGTCATAGAATGGTAAGGGTTAATTTATCTTTAGTCATTTAGGCATTATATATCTCTTTATATATTTAGGATTATTTCTCTTTCTGCAAGTTCGTGTTCTTTACGTCCCATGATTTTGTTACCACGTGGTGTAGGAACCTTCAGGTCTTTTAATGGCGTGTGACATGTAAAAAATAAGCACTGGGAAAGCCCTTTTTAGTCTTAAAAAGAGCTTGGTGGATCCTTTAGTGGCACTGTCAGGTCTGTAGCAGCTCCTGTTGGGAGCTGGGACGGGCAGGAGGGGACCCTGCTGGGGCTCAGTGCCAAGGACAACAGGGGTGGGAGCCTCTGGAAACCCCAGAAAGGGCTGTGAAACCCCAGAAAGGGCAGTGAATCCCCCGTGTGGTGTTTCCTGAAGGAAGACACAGATGGAAATGTCCTGCTGGCTGTAAATCTCAGTCTAACTGTGCTGCAATTAGAAATCTCCATATTCAATCCAGCCCTCAAATCATATTTTGCTGCATTACAGGGTTACATTCAGGCTAAGAAATTACATTTCTAATGGTATGATAAGTGCAGGAGTTTTGGACAGGAAAACAGTGCTCCCCTGATGTCTGCCCAGGCTCTTCCCTCAGCGGGGCTGGAGCCCAGGCCTCTCTGTTTATTTATTCCTTACATTGGGTTTTTTCTGCTTCCTGCTGTTTCTTCCCTTCATTTTGTACAACTGTGTTCTCTCTTTTCTTCCCCTCATTTCTTATTTTTTAATGCACTTTTAAAAAAGCTCTTACAAAGCACCTGCCAGCCCCAGCAGCCTCTGCTCCATGTGTGCCCCCCCTGACCTTGGCTCTGTCCAGACTCCCTCATTCTCCAGTTCTTCTTCTGCCCAGAACTCCTCTGATTCAGTATTTTTCCATCAATTCACTTCCTCAACTCTGGATTTTGTTATCTTTGTTCCACTGTTAACACCATAGCAGATTTTTGACTTTCCACCACCTCGCTCGCCCAATATTTTTCCATTCTCACCTGGTCAGTCACAGGCTCTCCTAAGGGTTGTTTTCTTTCCTTGGGCCTGGCAATTTTATCTCCTGTGCTGTGCTGACTCTTGTCCTTTTCTTCCTTGCTGTTCACCCAGCTCTGCCTGGGTTTGGCCTCCTTTTTTCCCTTCTGTGGGTGTTCTTCTTCACCCGAACAGCCTCAGCTCCCATCCTGCCAGGTGAGTCCCAGCTCTGTCACTGCCCCTGCCCTGTTTTCCCTTCAGACCCACCTCGGGGTCTCTTTGGGGTCTCTCTTTCTGAAGTGATCTAAATGTGAGCAAAAGCCAACATCAGCTTCCCAAGTTTGGGGTGAGGCCACTGGTGCCACCCCTGGGCCCTGTCACTCGTGTCACAGATGCCTCTGAGGTGATGCTTGCATCACCTTCAAGCCGCAGACAAATCCTCTTCCTTTCATCCCAGCTTTATTTCTTTTCCTCCCAGTGAAGGGAGGAGTTCTCATCCTGGGTGTCAGGCTGGCAGCATCCTCCCCTCTTCATCCTTCCCCCCCGTTTTCCTCTCCTGCTCAGAAGGCAGCAGGAACCTCACTCAGCTCCCCTCCTGCTCTGACCACAGGAGCCGCCGGGGCTCTGCCCTGCCCCTGGTGTGGAATACAAATGTTCTCACAGCCTCTGCAGTTTGCTCACCACATTTATCCCTCCAGAGTGTTTGCCTTGCCTTCCCCTCTGCCGGTCAGCAGGTTCCAGCAGGATGCAGATCAAGGGAAACCAGCCAGGGCACAGGAGGGGCCTCCTCATTATTCCCATGGTGTGAGAAGGAATAATTTGGTCTGGAGGCTGGGGATGCCCACCCTGGGGTCTGTTCTGTCTCTGGCACCTGGGGAAAAAGGAACTGGGAGGGCTGGAGATCCATGGACCTGCAGGAGGGGAGGTCCTGCAGAGCTGCTGCTGGAAGGGAGGGGAAGATCAGCATCCCAAAGTGGTTTGGTGGGAAGGGACCTTAAATCCCCCCCAGTGCCACCCCCTGCCATGGCAGGGACACCTCCCACTGTCCCAGGGGCTCCCAGCCCCAGTGTCCAGCCTGGCCCTGGGCACTGCCAGGGATCCAGGGGCAGCCCCAGCTGCTCTGGGCAGCCTTGTTCCCAAAAAATCCAGAACCCCTGGAGCCTGCTGAGCTTTCTGCCCACTCTCTCCTGTCTTCTGTGCTCCTTCTCCTTTTCCACCTCCATGAACTGCTGGTGCTGCTCATCAGCTCTCCATCTTAATTGCATTCTTTGACATTTTTGGTCAGGGTCTGTCTTCACTGGGAGCTCTTTTCAGGGCTCAGACCATAAAACCCTTATCCTCACCAACCCTTCTGGTTTCCCCATAAATCCACCACTGCTGATGGACACAGCTGCTGTCCCATAATCCTGCAAATGGATCCCAGCATTTACACCAACCTTTCCACACCATCAGAGAGCCCCGGAGTGCTTTGGGTTGGACAGACAGACTTACAGACTCTGCTGGTCCAACCACAGCTGGGACACCTTCCACAGCTGGGCACCTTCCACAGCTGGGCACCTTCCACAGCTGGGATACCTTCCACAGCTGGGGACACCTTCCACAGCTGGGCACTTTCCACAGCTGGGCACCTTCTACTGCCCCAGGCTCTGTCTCTTGCCCCCCAGCCCTGGCACACACCCAGCCACAGCCCCGTGCCCCCTGGGCCTGTTTGAGGGGTTTGAGGGGTTTTAGGAGCTCCTGCTCTGGGGCTGCTCCCAGCCTGGCCAGTCCCACCCAGAGCATTGCAGGGATTGCAAAGCTGTGTAGATGTGGCACCTGGGGACACGGCTTAGTTGTGGCCTTGGCAAGGTCAGGTTTGTGTTTGGGCTTGTTGGTCTTTTCCAATCTCAACGATTCCATGAGTTCATGATTTTCCTGTATATTTTTCTGTATTTCCCCCTCATTGTGTCTCCTCTCTCTCTGCTGTAACACGCACTCACCTCGCCATGAAGCCTCTGCTGCTTTGGCTTCCTTCAGATATTTCTTGCAGACCCCCCCTCATTTGTCACTGAGCCAACCCAACACCTGCTTTGCTGTTTGCATCCATCAGCAAGAATCAACTTTTTCACCTTTTGCTAATTTTCCTACCGTCACCACACTTCATTATTTCCAAACCAGCCATTGGCTGCACGTCCAATTTACTAAATAATGCATATGGCATTCATGTCCACGCTGGCCACGCACTATACATTACCTTTTAATTGCTCTTTGCACCTACATTTTTTACTAACTCCTACAAAAAGTAAAGCTTCCTCATTTTTAAGGCTTGTTGCGACCCCAGAGAGAATTTCAGGCACTAACGAGCACTGATAAACCCTACTTCAAACCCAAACCACAAAATTTGGCAGAAAAAAACCATACACAGAAATGAAACAATAAATGATTTGATTTCTACAGAGCTCGCACCAGTGGCAGCAGAGCTCCTGCTTTGCTCTCTGGATTTGTGCTGCTGGTGGAGCGCTGGTGACTGGCCCTGAAGGCTGTAACTGGGGCAGATCCCCAGTGTCAAATCAGTTCTAGTTATTTCTAAATTGTCATTAATCTTTTTCCTTTCCTCATTTACTAATGGGCCTAGTTTCTCTCGGCTGCTTCTCTTTAGCACACAAACAATTAGAGGCAGAGAACACCCTTAAGGTGGCAAAGGCAAACACTTCAAATTAAAGGTGCTGTAAAAAAGGTGAGCCCTGCAAGCTTTGGTTGGGCTCCCTGTGCATATCCATGAGGATATGGAGTCGTGTCCCATAATCAGAAACAGGATTTTCCCCCCACCTCATTCAGCTCTGTCCTGTATTTCCCCCTCATTGTTCAGTGTGTGGTCCCCATGCTTCAGTTATTGAGTGTTATTCAAGTCTCGCCTCAACACAATCCACCCAGAATTTCTGCCTGAGCCATCTCAGAGAGCTCCTCACACTGTGGGTGTGCAGCAATGTCCCTGTCACAGAAATATCCCAGCTTTATTAATGGGAAATGGAGCCACTGAGGAAGGGGAATCCAGCAGGGAAGCCTCTCTGCAGCTGCAGCACAGGAGAAGTTGGGGGTCAGATTTTCAGAGCCTGTGCAGGACACATGGACGTTACAGACAGTGTGGTTGTGTGCAGTGTACACACATTGTGTACACAAATGGGCTTTTCCTCTCCCAAACCCCAGCTCTCGCTGACTTCAGTGGTGGCAAAATGCACAAATCCGAGTGTGGGGTAAAGGCAGGCCCTGGGAAATGAGCCCTGCATGAATTATCTGAATTAATCACCTTGAATCATCCCCTCTGCAGTGCTGGGGTGAGCAGAGCTGGCCAGAGGGTGCCATGCAGACGTGCTGGTTCCTGTAGCCCTTTTCTCCCTAGCTCCTGACTTATCCTTTCCACAATTTTTACCATTATCAACAAGTTCTGAGAGGGGTGATTACAAAGAATCTGTAATTAACCATTCATTTAATTTCTATGAGGAATGGGCTGGTAAAGAAAAGTTTAGCTCCATAATCACAAAATCTACAAGAGTGTGTACAGTAAGGCACTTCATGAAACTTTCTGCAGCCTTAAGAAAACCCTAGAAATGATTTTCCTGCGCCCAGGGGATACCCAGAGCTTGGAAACATTTAAATGCACTGCAGAGACATTATCAAAGTTAGCTCTGGGTTCCTAATAAAACAGAGATCCCTAAATTTTACCAGGTATGTCTTTGTTCATGGCAGGGAAGTGATAAGGCTGGGGAACCTCATATCCTGTCTGGAACAGGGCTGGGAGAGCCCAGTGGGAACACATGCCTCTGCTCTGACTCCAGGGAAACTCTCCCAGCTAATTAATGAGCTCCTCCCTCCTTTAGGGGACATTGAAGGTGCTCTGGCACCTTGTTCCTTACTCTGAGTGCTCAGGAGGAACAGGAAAGACAACCCAAGGGGTGCCAGACATCCTTTAAGGAAGGATCAACGCTGCAAAATAGTTCTTTTCACAAAGCTGGAAAAGGAGACGGGGAGAAATTGAGCCTGGATTTGGGATAAGGACAACAGAAAAAAGCAGAGGGGAGAGGCAGCAAAGTTATAACCAACGAAAAGACCAAAAGCAGCACAGAAAGAGAGCAAGAAATGTGAATTGGGGTGGTTCCCACCCAAAGGGTCCTGCCCCTCTGCCCAGAGCCCTGCTCCAAGCAGGTGGCACCAATGCCACACAGTGCCAGCAGGCAGAGAGCAGAAGCACAGAGAGCTGCAGAGGGTCTCCAGCCCCGGGGGCTCACCAGGAAACCAGGAGTTCTGAAATCGACAGAGAAAAAAAATAAATGCAAGGAAGTTGCTGAAGTTATTAAAAGATAAGATTTATGGGCGAGTTCATTTCAGTTGGTTGGCTCTCCAATCAACTACCGCCGCTAATTGGATTAGTTGCCAAAACAAGCTAAGAATAGAACCTTCTCTTTCCTTATTGTTAAAGCTTTCCAGGGAAAAAGTCCTTGAGGACAAAAATTAAATCTTTATTTCTAGCAACACGAAATTGCCCTCTGTAAAAAGGAAGAACCTTTAGCACTTGGCTGTTCCTCCTCTCCTGCAGAGCTCCTGCAGCCCCAGAGTGCCAGGAGAGGGAACATTCTTGTTCCTCTCCAGATCAAGTGGTTTGTGGCAGATGCCAGAGCATTGTTCCTCTTGATTTTGTCAGTCTTTCTTGTCCTTTCTCGAGGAATTTCCTCGCTGCACTTTCCACAGCTGACTTAGGGCTCTCGGGGAGCGTAAACACTTCTGACAGAATGGAACAGGCCTGGAGAAAGCCTTGGGTGATTTCAGAGTGCCCCTTAACACAGAGGGCCCTCAGCATCCATCCCCCACCACGGATTTCTCCCCCTGAAGCCAGCACATCTCTTTCCAAAACAGCTCTCTGAGAAGGGAATCTGCTCCTCTTCCATCGTGCAGACACAAAATAACCTGGAAATCAGTTATTTGTACAACACAGGCTTGTGTGCTCTCTGTTGGATCCTTCTGCCCCTGGAAAAAGAGCAGATCCACTGGAATTATTAATATCATGATTTCTGATACTTATTTTTGCATTTTTTAAAATATTATTTAGGTATTAATACATTAACTCAACCTGCAATAAGACTACACTTTGTCGTAGCCCATGGGATACAAACTTTTATACAAGAAACTCATCACAATCCCTTATTTTGCAACTTAAACAAAATAAGCAGATGATGGAAAAAAGGCTGGGACACCTGGGGGGGCTCACCTGGACAGGAGCAGCTCAGGGAGAGCTCAGAGCCCCTGCAGGGCCTGAAGGGGCTCCAGGAGAGCTGCAGAGGGACTGGGGACAAGGATGGAGGGACAGGACCCAGGGAATGGCTCCCACTGCCAGGATGGGAGATTGGGAATTGGGAATTGTTCCCTGGCAGGGTGGGCAGCCCTGGCACAGGTGCCCAGAGCAGCTGTGGCTGCCCCTGGATCCCTGGCAGTGCCCAAGGCCAGGCTGGACACTGGGGCTGGGAGCACCTGGGACAGTGGGAGGTCTCCCTGCCATGGCAGGGGGGCACTGGGTGGGTTTTTGGGGACCCTTCCAACCCAAACCATTCTGGGATTCTCTGCAGATCTGTTCTACAGCAATTATCACCTCCCATGTCTAAAGGCCTGGTTAATTAGTTGAGATTCTACATTCTAGTTTCAGCTTTTGAGTTTTATTTTTATTTCAATGAAGAAAAACCCTTTTAACTTAGAGATGGAGATGTTCTGATGTCCTTTACAGCAGAGGATGAGTCTAAAGCATGTCCTGGAACCACAGCCTGGCGCTGTCTGTGGAGCTGGTGCCTGGAAGACTCTGATAATTTGTAGGAATGTGAAATAAATTCATGGCCTTGCACTGAGGACAAAATGAATCCATTTGTTTTGCCCACCGTGGTGCAGAACCCTCTTCCAGGAGCAGTGATTCCTGTGTTGTTGGTGAATGGTGGGAACCCTGAGCTCTAAGAAAAATGAAAAATGCCTGCAGGTAGTGCACACATTCCAGACATTTCCCATCTGTTTTTGTGAAAGGAAACCACATTTCCTAGAAAACAGTGAGCAGGGAACTCACTTCAAAGTGTAAACAAGTGAGAATAAAGCACCTTTCTAAAAACCCCTCCTTTAAAGACAGGCCACGTTTCAATTCTGTTGAATAAAACCACTGGATTTGAGTGATTATTTTGGGTGTCTTTTGAAGGCTGGTGTGAAAAGCCCATTGAAATCTCCTGGTGCAGCCCAGCAATGCCCACCGGGGAGGGCACCCAGCCCAAATCACAGTGGGGGTGGCAGGGACCCATCCCTCTCCGTGGAAAGGGAGCTGGGGAAGCTAAAATTGCAAATTGTATCTCATGGCTGTCATCAAACCATTATCAGCTTCTCCACCGAGATACGGAGAGCCATCTATCTGTCCCAGAAATCCTGCCCGGGATTAGGTGCCAACATTTCCACCTGTTCCCCACCCATCTGCTGAATCCCCTCATCTCTTAAACCCGGCCTTGTGGAGATCTTGGAGTGGTTTGGGTTTGAAACTTTCATCGCTGAAATTTTCACTCACAGAACTTGAACGTTTCTGGGCGATGGGGAATTTCATATCCAGCTAAGCAAGAGAGGAAAATACCATAAAGATAATTTATTTGTACTCCTTCGAATAGAAGTATTTGCATTAATTTAATATATTTAGGACCATGGAATGTGCTGTGTTGGAAGGGACCCATCAGGATCACGGAGTCCAACTCGTGGGGCTGCTCAGGACACC
>CM077469.1:33801220-33808720 GCA_039654755.1 Calcarius lapponicus | reverse complement strand
TTTCACAATCTTGTTCTTAATATTATTGAAAGAGAGCTGTTCTTGGCAGTAATAAATTTAACACAAAAATCAAATACAAAACAAATTTATTCTTCCAGAGCTGATACCCCAGTCATTTCTTTCTTGTCTTGCATTAAGCTTTAAAATCAACTGTCACTCCCTATCGATTGCATCTGAATTGTTATCTATATTTCTCAAAAGTACTCTTGACAGTTAATACAGTGTAAATTATAATCTGGGGAAATGCTGCTTGTATTTGGCAGCAAATTGCTTAGATTCTGACTAAAGCTGCTTTTATTTTCCATCCTTTTCTTCGGGCCATCCATTCTAGTAAGGATCATTCAGTCCAAATTATTTTAAATTTACACTCAGCTCCTATGTAAATCATATTGTGGAAATCAGTGTAGGAATCAATCCTGGATTCCGCACCACAGCTGAGCGCAGAGGTATTAAATTAATAAAGAAATGGCCCTGCAAAGCCCAGGAGCAGGAACGGCTCGGGCTCTGCTTTGCATCACAGCTCGTCTGCAGCCCAGGTGAGCCGCGGACAGGTTCCTTTTGTGCGGGGGCAGAATTGTGAAGGGCTGGGATGGGCACGGAGGATGAGGAGGTGGATGAAGCAGGGCTGAGGAGGAGCAGGCAGAGCTGTCCCTGCAGCCCAGCACTCCTGAGAAAGTAGGCCAGTCATTAAAAAAACGCATCACCGGAACTGAGCTGCTCTTCAGGAGGAGAAGAGGCAGGCAATGAGCAGGAGTGGGAAATTGGGGAAATCTCCTGGCTCCATCCAGCCGGGCAGAACTCGCACCTCCCCTTTCCGCTGTCCCAAGCCCTCCTGCAGGAATTCTCTCAGCAAACACAAGCTCTGGGATCTCAGATCGATTTGTGCCCTGGATTAGTATGCACTCTGAAACAACCCATTCCAAAAATACAGAAAAATGAGCTAGGTGGGTGGTTTGGTGGGCTCACCTTGGGCAGCCAGCTTCAGTGCAAGGGTTTCTGTGGTGGTCAGTGCTGCACTCTGAGCTAACAAGGTTTGTGTTGATGCTGGTGTTTTCAATGCATTTCAAGAAATACAAATAAGGAATTGATGCCAATGTTACAGCGAGCAACTCCTCTTGAAGCAGAGCTTCCCCTGTGGAGCTTTGCTTTGAGGGGCTGGATGCACTCTGGTTTTCTTTAATGACTCCCAATGATGGTGTGAGCAGCACACACAATAATAATTCAATTATTTTCTCAATTATTTGACCTGCTGTAATGTCTGTGGTCGGGGTATAAGGAGCTGGACATGCAAAAAAACTCCAGGTAACTCTGTGGGTGGAGAGACTAACATAAATTTCTTCAATGTTCTCCAAGTTGGCTTCTTCTAAACAGTTCTCGCAAATTAATGTCACATGTGTTGCCTAGAAATTTACAGAAACAGCCCCAAAATCCAAAAAACCCTGCAGTAAAGTGCCCTCCTGGATGGCAGATGATAGCTGTCCAGCTCTCCCCCAGTATCTCCTTTTATCAGTACCCAGCACCTCTTTTTATTAAAGATTATGAGTCAGCAAAGTCAGTACTTGTGTTTCCAATTCATTTAAATGTCTCAACTTTAACATCAAAAAGATTCTGTTCTTACAAAGGATAGGGGTAGTCAAAGGTGGAGAGGACTAAATCAGTCAGGCTAAATATCCTCTGGAACTGGAGCTCTACCAACAGGATTAGCATCAAATAACAAAAGTGCATGTTTTATACTCTGGGCAATTCGTGGTGGGAGAAAAGCCAATAATGAATTTAAATGCTAGAATGGGATTTATTTTTTTTCCTGGTGGCTGTTGCTGACTGCAGGTACTGGCTGGAGGGCTGGAGGGCAGGGCAGTGCCTTCTCTTCAGAGCTGTCCTGCTGGGAGCCAGGCAATCTCCCACCACCAGCAGCGCGGAGCATGGAATCGCAGAGCAAGGAGTCACAGGCAATGAGAGAGAGAAGCACAACAGGCAGAGAAGGATCAAAACTGCTTTTCTAACTCAGGGCTCACATATTAGGGACACATCGTGCTGCTTGCTGGAACCGAAATCACAATTTCTTGATATTTAATTTTCTTTGGCTTTTAGCAGAGAGTCGTGGAAAGCCCTGACGCTGCGAGTCTCTTATGGCTAAATTATGTGTTGAGAGTTAGCTGGAGTATAGATTTAGTCCTGCTGCTGTTGCTCAGAGTCCATTGTAAGATAATTTGTCCCACTCAATTAGACTAAGTTGTCATGTGAGAAGTGCTGAGCTCGGAGCACCCAAGTTCCCCGGCTCAGAGCTGGCAGAGGGCTGGAGCCTCCCAGCCCCGGGTTCCAGCTGGGCTGGAGACCCTCAGAGCCCTGGGGTGGGCATCTCTGCCTCCCTCCGTGCCCCCGAGGGGAGGCTGGGCTCTTGCAGCCAACAACATCTCTGTCTCACGATGCTGGGAGTAGGAAATCACCTGGAGAGGTTGTGAGTTCAATCTCTGTATGGGCCATTTGCTTAAGAGCTGGGCTCGGTGATCCTTGTGGGTCCCTTCCAGCTCAGAATAATCTGTGTCTCTGTGAAATATGTTAAGGAACATGAGGTGGGAAGTCAAACACAGACTGTTTCAGCCTTAATGTTGTCTGTTGTAAGCTGAATTTTATCCCCTTTACGGGCACAAGATCTGAGAAGTCTTTATGTGGGTGAGGATTCCCGGTGTCCAGGAGCCTTTCAAGGTGTTCATTGGGATTGTTTAGTGAAGAACACTTACCTGCCCCTCCTTCTGTTCATTTACTGCTCAAGTTAGGGAATATTTACTGTCTGAGGGAGGAGGAAGGAAGGAGTCAGCCCTCCAGTTGGGTCCTGCTGATTCGTCTCAAACAGAATTTCTCTGTCTATTCCTGTCACATATTTTCTGTGTCACCCTGGACGTGTCACAGCCAGTTTTTCAGCGCGGCAGAATCCTTCCCTGCCTAGCTCCATGTGCAAGAGCCACCTGCAGTTTTAATTGTGGGAGTGCTGAGCGCTCACCTGGATTCTGCTGTGGGCAGGCCCGTGCTATCAAACACCTCTGTTTGTGCAGGGCAGCTGGAGGGGGGACAGGGGAGAACGGGGGAAACACAGAATAGAACCCAGAAAAGACTTCAGGGATTTAATTCAGATGAAGTGCAGAGGGCTATGCAGGGATGAGCTGAGCTGTGGGTGGAGGGGTGCAGACCCAGCCCAGAGGGGTCCAGGGTGGGGGTCAGTCCCAAATCTCAGTGGGGTGGTATTGGAATAATGCAACAGGGTGGGGGTCAGTCCCAATCCTACTGGGATGGGGGTCAGTCCCAATGCCAGCAGGGTGGGGACCAGTCCCAAATCTCAGTGGGATGGGGGTCAGTCCCAAACCCAGCAGGGTGGGGGTCAGTCCCAAATGCCATCAGAGTGGGGGTCAGTCCCAAATCTCAGTGGGATGGGGGTCAGTCCCAAACCCAGCAGGGTGAGGGTCAGTCCCAAATGCCATCAGGGTGGGGACCAGTCCCAAATCTCAGTGGGGTGGGGGGCAGGCCCAATCCCAGGAGGGTGGGGGTCAGTCCCAAATCCCAGTGGGGTGGTTGGAAGGACGCCCAGCCCAGCAGGGCTGGTTTCAGTCTCTCTGTGCTTCACCCCAGCTGAAACCCAGTGACACAGAGCTGATTTCACCTCCTGGAAGGGCAGCGCTGTTAATTCTGAAATGCTTAAATGTGATGGGCAAAGTGTCTGTGAGGAGGTTGGTGAGACATTGACTTAATAAATTGCAAGGTTAGGAAGATGTGCCCTGTGGAAGTCATGGTGCTCCATATTTTTCAGGGAATATAAATGTGTGAGGTAATGTTAATCATCATTCTCCATCCTGGACATGGAGCAGGACAGCTCTTCTACATATGAGAAAGTGATAAAATAGAATAATATAAATTAATACTTATAAATCAATACTCTGTGGAGCTTCTGCAAGCATTTGTTACCTTGTGGGCAGTTGACAACGCGAATTTCTTTAGTGTAAAGTCTTTAATTTGCAGATATACGTTATTGGAAGGAGCAATGAAAAACTTGTATTTATTTTGGGACGTTTACAAATTGACGTGCAATTCCATTTCGAATGAGAACACAGATCAATGATTTTATCCTCCAACCACTATAATCATAATTTGCCAGTTGTTTAGTTGGAGGGAGTTTTTAAATTAATAATAAAAAAAAAGATAATCATTACACCACCAACAAGACTGATTAATTAATTAGGCCTTGCTGCAATATTTAGATGTACCAACTTTCAAAGTGTCCAGGATGAGGCTAAATTACTCGGCTGTTGTTCTGGCGTGGCATTTATGGTAATTTGTCAAGCCTATATGCAGTAATGGATTGACTCATATAACGAAGGCTATAATTGCAGCTGTTAGGTAGGGCCTTCTTTATCTCAGCCTGTCTCAGCCCCCATTCCTGCATGATTTCTTGCTGTGCCAAAGCCATGTGTGTCTTGTTTTGTTTTAATACATTACTGACCCAGGGTCTCAGGTTACTGGGGTTCCTGTCATACATTTAGTTCCACTCTCATAAAGCACTGCACAAAAAATGCTGGAACAAGGTAACAATCATTGCTCAATATACTAAGTATAAATGTCAGAGTGTAAAACTTGACTGCAGGAGAAGGGTGGAGGGGGAGATAATAATTGAAAATAGGGCACTCTGAGCTCTAACAGCGAGGCTGTGAGTTATAAGGGCCGCTATGGCACCATGCAATACGTCTGCTATGCCTTGTTTATCATTAAAAGCATGATACCAACCATCTGTTTATTACATACATTATGCTATATCATCATGTTTGGTTCCAGTGGCTAAAAACGCCCTTGCAGACGGTACCAGGTTGTGTTCTCTGCCACAAAGCACCTCCCCACCTTGGTAGGGAGCACACATTTCATAGAACAAAGCTTTTCTTTAGTTCTTTAGTACTTATAAATTGTCTTCTTCTGTGATTCTCTCTTTGCCCTGACAGGCCACTTACTCACTTTGAAAAGTGTCTGAGCGTGACAACAGATGTTTCACAAACTTATCTTTTAATAACTTACATAATTGAAGAAGTTAACAGGTTGTTCACTTAATAGGGATCATTTATACAGGATTTTTTAATAACTTGCTGGAAGGGGGAAAAAAGCACTCTTGGCTAATATGAAGCATATTTTGCATTTATTATGGGAAAAAAAATTTCAGGTAGGAGGTGAGGAGACAATTTGGGAATTTTCGTTAGCTGAAAAACTGCATATTAAACATGAATTGTGATTTTCCATCTGGCCCTACTGGTTAGGAAGCTGCAGTTGGGCATGATCTTCACTGTCAATCAAGGGTCCCCAACTGCGAGATGCAAACCTCATGACGAAGCCCACCCCAACTCATTAAACCAAAGCAAACTGTATGAAGTGCGCCGCTGTGTGATTTTAATATTTGGTGCATGTGACAGGATCATTTTAGTGATTTGCAGGATTTATCTCCTCTTAAAAGTACTGCCTAAGGCTACTCTAATTGGTAGGAAAGCAAATTCCCCCTTCTCCTCCTGTCACTCTTTGTTTTATTTACTGAGAACTGCCGAAACCTATTTACACAATAATGAGGATAAATCACCGTGATGCTTTCAACACAAAGAGAAATGTTGCGTGAGTTGAAAGCTGTACAATTAAAACTAAATTCAAAATATTTCTGAAGTAGTGCCTACAGTTAGTGGTCGTGAAATAAAATTAAGACAAACGATGGGAGCAGACGCTGCCGATAGAACGGCTGAAATCGAAATTCTCGAGGCATCTTTTATGACGGACAATTTCATTCAAGATTGCAATTAAGTAAATGCGTGTAAGATGCTGACAGTAGCCCAGATGTTCCTCCTCAAAACGTGCGCGGCTCTTCTGTTTTTCCCATGGATGTGGAGCTCAGCTGCTTCCACCACTGTTGTCTTTTCCATGAGGCTCCCACCAGCAGCTTGGGCACCACACCAGGGTGGGAGAACTTGGAGCTCTCCTCTGTGTGGCTGTGAGGTTGCACCTCATCCACTCCTGGATCCTGGAGAAGTTACTTGAGAGGAGACAGAATTTTCATGCTGAGAGCAACCCAGGCCAACATCCAGGTGAAGGCTGAAAATGCAATACCTGAAGCTGGTGGCCACGGTGCTCCCAAGGATCTCAGCACAGCCCAGAGCTGACTGAGATATTCCAGATGAAGATTTCCTTGGCTGGATTTCATGGAGGAGAACAAACTGCTGGAGTTGTTCCAGCAGAGTGAGTGATGAACCCTGACTCTGTCGTGCTTGCTTGGAGACTGCCACTGGAACAACTGGATCTGTGGGCACCACCTCACACTGGGCTGCTGGGACCCTGCTGCATTTTATAGAGGAACAGGACAGCTCTGAACTGCTTACAAAGCTCACTTTGGGGGCTGGAACCAGATGGTCTTCAAAGCCCACTTCCAACCCAAGCCATTCTATGGTTTTATGTATCACTACCATAAGGTGTTTTATATTTTTTTAATAGAAATAACAATTAACGATTAAATTCAGATATGCACATGGAGAAGATCTTTACTCGCTTTTGATTTTTATTCCACACTGTAACTACCAGATCTAAGGCAAAACCAACTTGTATTTATGAGGGCAAGTGACAGGAACGAGACCCTTTTTTACAGCTTACGCTTCGTCTGCTCTTTAATTTGCCCTGCCCAAGCCCCCGGGCCTCAAATTAAACCATATCATTGGAACCAAGAAAACACCATATGCACACCATGAAGGGAAAATCACAGCTTTTGAGGACAGCCTTGCTGCTTTTATAGGACACACGGGCAGGTTGCTGTTGCTCGGTGGAACTGGTAGATGTGGCAAAGCAACAGGACGATGCCAAATGGTTGTGCCAAAGTGGCACCAGGAATTTGCTGGTGTTGGCACCGCTCCGGTTTTACCCACGGCTGCTGCCGAGCTCCAGCAGAGAACAGAGATCTGCCTTGCTGTTAAGTGCAGTGTAAGATACCAATAAGTGTAATAATGAATAATTGAAGATGTATCTCTTATTAGAACACAGGTTTCACGCTATCTGTAAAAGGACCTTCGTTCTCCCTGAGACGAATGGGAAATAAATTCTTTTCGCAGAAGACTCGCAAGGCATTTTTCACCAGGGCTGCAATAAAATACTTAAATAACCCGACAAAATTATGACATCAAAGTAAAAACTTATAAAATATTAAGGTCTAAAATGACCTTTTGCAAAAGCATGTGCAAATCCGTCGATGCCAGTGGAGTTACTTCTATTTATGTTGTCAGGTGGTCGTTGCATCTGTGTAAAATTTGAATAATTGCCTCCTGGGTTTAGATCCCACATTATGTGATATCAGGGGCAAAAATTCCATGGATGCTGATGGTGGAGGATCAGACCTCTCTGCAGTACAGGACACAGAGGTTGGCCAAGTTAGGTTGAGTGTGGAGAAATGTGGTCAGAGCTGATCCATCAGCCAGTGGGCAACCACCAGCCCTGGGAGCT
>CM077469.1:33786220-33788720 GCA_039654755.1 Calcarius lapponicus | reverse complement strand
TTAGTACCAGTGGATGTCAGTACCAAAGCTGTCAGTACCAGGGGTGTCAATACTGAGGTATCAGTCCCCAGTTTTGGTACCAAGGGTTTTTAGTACCCTGGGCATCAATACTGGGGTATTAGCACTGGAATATCAGTCCCCAGTTTCAGTACCAGCAGGTGTCAGTGACAAAGCTGCTAGTCCCTAGGGGGTATCAATGCTAGGGTATCAATACTGGGGTATCAATACCCAGGTTGGTACCAGGGGTGTCAGTACCAGAGTATCAATACCCAGTTTTGGTAGCAGGGGGTGTTGGTACCAGGGTATCAATACCCAGTACCAGGGGTATCAATACCCAGTTTTGGTACCAGACAGTGTCAGTACGAGGGGCTGTCTGTACCAGGGGGTGTCAGTCCCTGGGGTATCAATACCCAGTTTGGTACCAGGGGGTGTCAGCACCAGGATATCAATACCCAGTTTGGTACCAGGGGGTGTCAATACCCAATTTGGTACTGGTGGTGTCAGTACCAGGGTATCAACATCCAGTTTGGTACCAGGGGTGTCAGTCCCTGGGGTATCGATACCCAGTTTGGTTCCAGGGGGTATCAATACCCAGTACCAGGGGTATCAATACCCAGTTTGGTACCAGGGGGTGTCAGCACCAGGGTATCAATACCCAGTTTGGTACCAGGGGGTGTCAATACCCAATTTGGTACTGGCGGTGTCAGTACCAGGGTATCAATACCCAGTTTGGTACCAGGGGGTGTCAATACCCAATTTGGTACTGGTGGTGTCAGTACCAGGGTATCAATACCCAGTTTGGTACCAGGGGGTGTCAATACCCAGTACCAGGGTATCAGTACCCAGTTTGGTACCAGGGGCGTCAATACCCAATTTGGTACTGGTGGTGTCAGTACCAGGGTATCAATACCCAGTTTGGTACCAGGGGGTGTCAATACCCAGTACCAGGGTATCAATACCCAGTTTGGTACCAGGGGGTATCAATACCCAGTTTGGTACCAGGGGGTATCAATACCCAGTACCAGGGGCGTCAATACCCAATTTGGTACTGGTGGTGTCAGTACCAGGGTATCAATACCCAGTTTGGTACCAGGGGGTGTCAATACCCAGTACCAGGGTATCAATACCCAGTTTGGTACCAGGGGGTGTCAATACCCAATTTGGTACTGCTGGTGTCAGTACCAGGGTATCAATACCCAGTTTGGTACCAGGGGGTGTCAATACCCACTACCAGGGTATCAATACCCAATTTGGTACCAGGGTATCAATACCCAGTTTGGTACCAGGGGGTGTCAATACCCACTACCAGGGGTATCAATACCCAATTTGGTACCAGGGTATCAACACCCAGTTTTGTACCAGGGGGTGTCAATACCCACTACCAGGGCTATCAATACCCAATTTGGTACCAGGGGTGTCAGTCCCCAGGGTATCAATACCCAATTTGGTACCAGGGGGTGTCAATACCCAGCACCAGGATATCAATACCCAGTTTGGTACCAGGGGATGTCAATACCCAATTTGGTACTGGCAGTGTCAGTCCCTGGGGTATCAATACTCAGTTTGGTACCAGGGGGTGTCAATACCCACTACCAGGGGTATCAATACCGAATTTGGTACCAGGGTATCAATACCCAGTTTGGTACCAGGGGGTGTGAGTACCAGGGGGTATCAATACCCAGTTTGGTACCGGGGTATCAACACCCAGTTTGGTACCAGGGGCGTCAGTCCCCGGGGGTGCTCCGACCCCTCGTGCTCCCTCTGGCGGCCGGCCGAGGAGCTGCTGCTCATCCGCCCGCTCCGCTCTCCTCCATCCTCTCCTTGGGCTTGGAAAACTCCTTGGAGCTCATCAAGCCCAGTTAAACCCCAGTGTGACAAACAGTGCCTGAAACAGGCCCAGACCCAGCTCAGCTGCCCACTGAGGATTCCTAAGTGGGAGTTGTGACCAAACCCGGAGCTGTGGTGTCACTCCGTGGTGGGAGCCCGGGCTGGGCTTTGAGGACACCAACGTGACTCGCCCGTGTCCAGGCTGATTTGTCACTCGCCCTCTCTGGAAGTTGTGCTGTAGCAAGACGAGCCCAAGTGCTGGTGTCAGCGAGGCTGCAGCATCCATCAGCTGCCGGGCTGCTGGAAAAACACTTTTCTTTCCACATTCTCTGCGCTGTCACTTCAGCAGCAGACCTTGTGCCATCTGTGTATTTATGCCGCTCTCCACTCTCACACCGGGGTTTTGATAATTCTCTACCTATTTGTAATTGCGGAATCATAAAATATTTTAATTTCAAGGTTAGCAATTTTCTCTTGCATACTTAATTTATAATTAGCTGGTTTATAAACCTGTTCTGCGAATATAATTTTAGTGGTGCCAAATGTTCTTCATGAATAATTAAAGGCAAATCCCTATTTATCAAATTATTAATATACCTAATAGCCTTGTTTTCATAAACAATGCATCGGAGTTGAATTTAAAGCGCACCTCGCGGGGGGCGCGGGGGGCCGT
>CM077469.1:33768720-33778720 GCA_039654755.1 Calcarius lapponicus | reverse complement strand
TACTGTACACAATTAAGCATAATGCACTAATGACAGGTTAGAGTTTTTATCGCCTCTCTGCGATCGAGCAGCAAATCCAAGTTTAGCAGTAATAAAGAGTTTATTGGTGCTAAAGCCAAAGATTTTCTGACAGAGGAAAGATTTTTCCTTTCATAACAAGAGTATTAAATCCTTTGTTTACTAGGCTCTGGAAAAGAGATATGCAAAGTGGTTGTCAGATATTTCTTAGGAAAAAGCCAATTAAAGGGTAATCGAGTAAAGGATGAGAATTACCATTTGACTTCAAATGTCTCCTCTTCTCCTGCTCTCTCCCTCCTCCACCCCCTAACAGCATCGTGCCCCTGTGGACAGCTTCTCCTCCAAAGAACTTCAAAATCATGGATAATGATCCAAATCCCATCTTTTTTACTCGTGAAAGTAGAGCAGACCTGTCATATCTTAACAATTCTCTATTTTGTAGTACAGCAAGATCTCGTCTGCAGGCTTAATTGAACAACAAAACTGTGTACCTGAAATGCAGATAAAAACGAAATGGAATTATTGGAGTAAAACAAAATGCTGTCTGTGAGGCTGGCAAGGTTGTGTGTCTTCTGTGTGGTTTGAGTTGGATGTTGGGAAGATCCTACTGGATAAAGGGGTGGAAGCTGCCTGTCCCTGCACAGTTCCACTGACTTCCTTATGATCCCACCTCTCTCCAGTGCAGAGTTTGGCTCAGGGTGTTGTCACCAGGACTCTCAGACTCCATATCTGAAATAAAAAGAATGAAGCGTTTACTTCCTGCTGAGGTTATTTCCATGAGTGATGCTTCGGTTTGTGGTCTGGTGGAAATACATTTTATTAATGGTGTTTCTGGGGTGTAATAGGTGGTTTTCTGCCACAAACATTCCTTTGAGAAGCAGTATTTGAATTGGACCAAACTGAAGCCACTGCTCGTGCCTCTAGCATGGAGGATTTTCTTGCTTAGTGTTGAAATTTAAGTACAAAAGTCTTTCTGGTCTATTTGCTACAACACCTCCTCTCTCAGAGGTTAAGAAGAGGTGAACAGGATGAAAAAGCACTTGCAGGGTTTAAAAAATCTTCTGTGGAAAAAACCCATCTTTCATTTCACAAAAAAAAAGTCTCCTGTAGGTTGTTATGTGCATAAGGTGGAGGCTTAAGAGCAGCCACATTTGCAGATGAACTGCTTTTCCTCGCTTCTCCGAGACATGACATTTGTTCAGAAGATTAGCCAGGTTGTAATGTGTAGCATAATTGCACTGTGCGGATGTCCCAGAAGTGAAAACCTAATTGCTTGACAGGCCTATAACTTTGTGGTACTGCTCTCACCTTGTTAGGTCCTTTTCTGATGCGGTTCAAATGCAGGCTGGCCGCAGGTGTGCCTAATTTACCTCGCAACAGAACGTGTTGAGTTTAATTGCACAGTGGTTGTTAGGAAAAATTGGTGGGTGGAATATCAAGTGACTCACTGTATGTGGATGGCAGATGGGCGGCGAGAGGCATCAGAGCTAAGTGTATAGGTGAGGTGAGTTAATAAAAGATGTAAATTTTAGCTTAAAATAGTGGAGTCTTGTGGAAGGTAATACATTTTAATTAAGAGGGTAGCAGGCCCCATTCTAGCAGTGGGAAAAAAATCAGAGCAAGGGGACATGGCAAAGAGTGCATTTTTCTCCCTATCAGTATTTTAGGAGCAGCTTAGCCTGCTTGGGAAGGCTGTTTTGCAAGGCTGTATTTATTAAAGAAGGCTAAAATTTCTGCTTATAATACAAAATATAACAGGGAGAGCCAAACCTAGAAAGGCCTGAATTCTCATTCTTGTCTCAAAGTTTGAGGTGAGACCTAGCAGAACTCTGCTCCAGGTCCTTGCTTCTTGCTCTTCGCAGAGACTCTGTGGTTGGGGTAGAAGGGATGGGTTTGCAGTGCCCACAGTCCTCGGTGGTCACCTGAGAGCAACCACCAAGTCAATCATCTCCTCCTGGCATGGAGGAATGCCCTGCCTGGGAATGTGGGTTTTAGCTTACCTTGTCTTCCTCTGAAAAGCTTGTCCTGGTGCCACCTGTGCTCTGTGGGCTCTGAAAGCACAGGGTAAAGAGCGAAATAAAATATCTCAGCATCAAGGAATGTAGTGGAGCTGAAATGAGAGTGCCGCTTGTGTTCACTCCAGCCTGGCATCAATATTTAGCCCGGTGCTCAGAGCCATCTTAATAAACTTGATGATGTCTAATTTCACTAAGAGTGGGTCCTTTTCACCAAATAATGGAACAAATACCGGTTCCAGTTGATGTTTAGTGAAAGGGTGCTTAATGGCCCTTTTTCTTTGACAGGATGTGAGCTCTCTGTATAGAAACAATTCATCATGAATGCTTCACGCTAAAAACAATCCACGAGGAGCAATACTTAGCATTCCTAGTGCACAATTCATTGGAGAATTTCCGAGCAATTTACAAACATTAGCTCAATAAGCCTCACAACACCCATTTGAGATCAGGAAAAAAAAAAAAAAAGAAAAGAAGAAGATAAGATATTGCTCTTCAGCCTGGATGTGGCACTAAGGAGCCATAAAGCTGGATGCTGGTCCCAGCTCCTGGCTCCCCAGAACTGGTTCTGTGTGGAGCTGGGCATCTGCTGGGCCTTGCACAGACTCACAGTCTGGGTGGTGGGAGCTGTGCAAAACCAAATAGAGGTCTGACAGAAAGGATGTTACCTTCGGAATAATAAACTCATGGAAAGGTTTGGCTTGGAAGGGACATCAAAGATCATCCAGCTCCAACCCGTCTGCACTGGGCAGGGAACCTGGCCTATAATCAAATGATCTGAAAAGAATGAGTATCTCAAATAACAACAACAACAAAAAAAAAAAACAACTAATCCAAACCACTGAAAAAACTCCAAAACATGGCAGATAAAATTAGGGGGAACTTGTGGCTTACATAGAGGCAGTTTCATGGAGTTGCTGATAATATCCCTGCAACAGCATCCAGAAAACCTGAGCATCCGAGCTAGGAGATCATGTCATCCACCACAGAAATCCAGATCTTTTTCAGCTCGACAGCTGAAACCCCTTTACAGGTTTTGGGATAGGAAGTTTTAAAGAAATGTGCATTCAGCTGAACTGTCAGCATCGATTTATTTATGCAGTTTCAGTAAACCTGGTTGTTTCCCTGCTTGCCTCTCTGATATGAGAGATTGCTCCTTCAGCATTCGTGTCCTGGGGTAACATCAGGGTGCTGCTCAGGGTTTAATGGAGAAGGAAGAGGTGGGATTAAAAGTTTTTTAATAGGGGTGTGCCCATAATGCTCCTGTATGACCCTCAAAGCTTCTCAGGATGTGGTGCAGCCACTGTTGCTCTTTCTGCTGGCCATGGCTGGGCCTTGCTGGGTGCTAAAGGAGGAAAGATGTTCCTGTCTTCCCTCCTGCCAGGAATGCTCTTGGCACATGGAAACTTCTGTGAGGTGTGTGCAGCAAGAATAGTCCCAGTCACTTATGAAGACTGACATGAGTGAATAAATCAAAGTTGTTCATATTCTGAATGTGGAAGCTCTGGCTGACCTCGCTGTCCAGCATGTGCAAAGTTGGGCAGCATGAGCTGCTGGACTGGAGCACCTGAGGAACTCTGGCTGAGGAGAAAACCCTGAGCTTTGCTCGTCATTAGTGGTCAGTCATTAGCCGGAAAACCTAATTAAGACATAGTTTTATTATGAAAGATGAAAACATGAGTGCATAAGTAAAAAAGATGATGTCAGGCTGCGACTGTCCTCCTGAGGATCCGCGGTTTGCTTCACCTGCAGGGTGGACTCTTCCCAGATCAGCTCGTTCCTGCGGTGCAGGAGGGTGGCAGAAAGGGGTTTCCAACTTCCCAAGCTTCCCCTTTCCCTCTAAGTGCTTGCTGTGCTCCCCTGAGGCAGCGTTGCTGCAAAAAACGGTTTATGGGGAGATGCCTGGATGATAAGGGTTAGTCCTAAATAATTGCTGGTTGCCGCTCAGCAGAAATAAGCTGGATTTCGATCCCTGGGTAGAGCGACTCCTCACAGCTGAAGGCTGGCAAAGGTTGAAGAGGTCGTAAGACAGGGCCTAATTTGCCATGTTCCTTCCCTTTCAAAAACAATGAGGGAGCCGGGGCCTTGCCGGTGGGCAGATCCTGCCTGGATCTCCCTGGAGTCAGCAGGAGTTGGATCGAGTCCCTTTGAATGGCTCGAGTTTCCAAACCGGAGGCAAAGCCAAGTGTTTTTCAGAAGATTGATCATTACCTTTGGAATTTTTCGACATAGAGGTCATTACTGCTAATATAAATTGTGAAAAAAATAAGAAGTATTAAAAAAATAGAGACAAATTCTCATCTGGTGTAAGTCATTGCCTTTGAAGTCAATGAGTCATTGAAATCAACTTTCCCACACCGAGCTAAGGATATGGCCTGGAGTCAATACATTTGTAGTTGTTGAAAAATTAAAAATATAAATTTGCCTTTCCTTGGCAATAATGTTCTGTTTATGACGGAGATCTTATGCTTTAAAATAAGTTCATTAACGAATGGGAAAGTAATATTTCACTACCAGTATTCTTTTGGGTATAACTATTTATGATTAGATTTTATTAAACTTCTAAAAAATTGGATTTACATTTTGATGAATCTAATAGATTTCAATTTTGTATTTTTATAGATTCTTTCTAAAGTTTTTCCTCAAGTGCAATCAGAACTGTTTGAAGAATGCAGGCAACCCACGAGACATGCGAAGATTCCAGGTACAGATCCCTCTAAATGCATAAATGATGTATACAAGCCTTGATCACATCTTCATCTTGAACTTGGGAAAAAACACAGTCAGTGCTTCAAATCAGTGTTGTTCCAGTGCTTAAAAAAATGCTGTCAGTATTTTACATTGCTCCCATTAATTTAAGTGCTGGTTCTGAAGTTCTGCAGGGGGCTGTAATGGATCAATATTGGAGCAAGTGGATCTTCCCTTAGGAATTATTTCCCTAATTTTCCTTCCTACTATCACGTTGTGTTGTAGTGTGCTCAGACCTGCAGAGGTTTTACATAGACTGAGTAGCTTGATCTTTAAGAACACAGCTTTGGAGCACAGGGAAGTTTGAAACTCACACTTCTCTGGTTCACAACTTGTAGATCCAGCAGTGGTGGCCCAACCCACAGATCTTTGCTTCAATGTTTAATACTTCACTTTCTCCTTACAGCTTTTGAGATATCCTGTGGTGAATCATAGCACTGCAGAGAGGCAGCTGACGGGATGGACAAATGATTTCCTCTGTATCTGGGGTCATTCGAAAGGCTCGTTAGGAAATAACTGCCTTTTTTTTTGTTTTCTTCCAAAATATTTCACAATGATTCATATTTGATTCCAGCAATAAGGTAGTATTGAGATGTTCAGGACTTTCTCAGTTTGGAGAAGAATTACTTGTGGTTAAACTTGATAGCAAAACATGTGACATCTGCTTTCATGCACAGCCAACCAACCGGGGAAGCCAGCACCCTTGAGCCAGCCAACAGAAAAGATCTGTAGCTGGAAAAAAAAATATTCCTTCAAAACAATCGAGCCAGGCTTCCATTTTTCATGCATCTCAGCTTCACGTGGCATCGGTGGTATTGATCCATCTGAACAGAACAGAAGGTCAAACCTGGAATGAGTGGAAATGTCCTCTTTGTCTCACTGATGACTAAATGAAGCATCAGTCACGAGTGATCTTGTGGTCGACAATGGAGCCAGTAGGCACTAGAAAGACTTTCCTGGGTCTCTTTAGCTAATCTCCCTGCCTCTCAGAAGGTTTAACTGGACTTAACAGGATGTCAGATCTTGAACAGTATTTTTACCTGGTTTCCCTGCCTCAGCACCTTTGTGGAGGTGCACTGCAGGAGTGAGGCGATATAACAAAGCGTAGCACGTCGACTTTCTTTTGCTGAACTACAGTATTTTCCCTTGGTGGCTGACCTATATAGACATGACAGAACAAAAATAGTTGTCATTTTCATATACACCTTGCTCTGTCTCTTTAATACACCGTGTTCTAGGAACCAAACCCAGAAATCCTGGCTGGAAATCACGCTTGCATGTTCTGCAATATTTCTGGAAGTCTGGGAATCTCATTAAGAGTGAAAGAGGATAGCCCAGTGGCCTGGCAGCAGCTCTGCGGCCGAGCTGAGCGTGCAACCTCAGCACTCTCCGAAGTGGATGTTGACAAGAGGGAAGGTGTCCACTTCTGGGAGGAGAGAGCTGGGGAAGCAGAACAGCCTGGCAGAGAACTGCCCTGGGGCTGTTCTGAAGGGTACCGCAGATGGCTGTCTCCAAGGAGGCAGGATACACAGAAAAGGTGCTGTGATAGCTGAGAGCTAATTATGGCTTGTGAATAAGAAACAGGATCAGAGGTGATCCAAAACATAGAAGCAGACAAGAATTTCCTTCTGATGCCTTGGACCAGCTCTGTGCAGAGGAGGCTCTCTGCTCCCCTTCCATTTGTGTTCATTAAGTGTTTTGGTTTAGAAGCTGGTGGGAGAACCCTGCAATCATCTTTGTTATAACCAAAATTTAGGTAAATGGAAGGTGGACACTAAGATTTGTCCTGCCTTTGTCTGCCCTCACCAGCTGTGTTGGTAAGGTCTGACTTAGGCAGTGACTTTATGGACTCTACTCACCCCGAAGGAAAATCTGCAGCGGCAGCTTCCTTTAGACAACCTGGAACCACAGCGAAGGGCCCACGCTGGAGTATTTAAATAAGATGTAAATGTCAGTCTGGGATAGCAGTGATGCACCTACGAAGCCGTGCTCCACATGAGCCCCGCACAGCTCGCGGCTTCCTCCCGGGCTGGCACTTCCAGAAGGGGTCCCACAGCTCCATTGTGGAGGTGTTGGCATCGGGAAGGTTGTGCCTTTTGCATATGTTCCTTTGCCATTTTCGACTGAGAAGCAGCTGGAAGCCAAAGGAGGCCCTATCCATCATCTCTTCTATGGCCGGACTCTGAACCTGGACACAAGAATAGGAGCCTTTCACTCAAAAATAAAGAAGGAAATTCCATTGACATACCAGGGTCAATCACCATCCAAATGAACTTGAGAAGGGATACTTTTCATGGATTGAAAACACTTTCACTATTCATATTCAACTCGGCCTTTTCAGATGCAAAAAAGTTCATTATCAGACATTAAATGTAATTGTAAAACTGACCTGGAGATCATTTACTGAAGAAAAAATAGGGAGTTGCGACGGCTCTTGATTTATTAAGCTTTTTTTATTTGGAATCCTCACAACCCTTCATTTGAAGACAGTCTCAAGTGAACAAATTTTAATTAGATAAACTATCTAATCAATATATCAACAGATCAATCAAAACAGCAGCTTTTAAAATGAGTGGCTAGAGGGGTGTTTCTGAAACTAATGGCTAGAAGAATATTTCCCTGAATTGAATTCATTTGTTAGCATAATAGGAGATTAAACTCTAATTAGTGTAGCAGGTTCTGAAGAGAAACAATTGTGAGTTAAAAATCACCAGTGGTCGCCACGTAAACAAAGATGTATTCAGAGATGTCATTCACTCGGTTTAAATAGAAACAGAAAAGTAACAGGATGCTGTTTTGTCTTACGAGACCTGATTCGGGGAAAATCTGCAGGATTTTTGAAATGTGGGGTTTTGTTTTCTCTTCCAGGTTGTTGTATCAACAACAGTCAATGTGGATGGCCACGTGCTGGCTGTCTCAGACAACATGTTTGTACACAACAATTCCAAACACGGGAGGCGGGCTCGCCGCCTTGACCCCTCAGAAGGTACGGCCCCTTCTTATCTGGAAAATGGTAGGCACACATTTACATGTCCTTTTTTTTTTTATTTGCAATGCTTTTTTTTATTTTATTATTTTTTATTTCCTTTTTTTTTTTTTATTTCACCATACTTTATGTTGAGACACCACTACATTTACTTTTACATCATTCCTTCTCTCATCCATCAAAGCACCCATTAAAAAAAGTCCATTAGTATTTCTCAGCCCTTGTCAACTACAACACGGACGCTTCTGAATCAGCTCCTGACTTCTTTCTTTATTTAATACTTACAGTTTTGCAGTCACAACCAATTTTTCATCTTTTCCTATTTTATTTCTTCTCTTTTTTTTTTTTATTTCAGTCTTGTTTTGCTTGCAGCTTTTTCTTGCTCTTTAATTTGACTTGATTTTATTTTGGCTTGTCATATTCCTTGATCCAGAGGTACAGACTCAGGTTATGTATGCAAGTTTAAGTGGATGGTAAAAACATGACCGAATCCGTAAAGAATTTACTGTGAGGTCAATTTCCTGTGCCTGGGCCTTACTGCAGATTACGGCAGGAGGGGGTTTGGATGAGAAAAACAGCATAAAATGTTTTTCTTCAGCCTGACTCAATGTGATTGACTTCTTGCCTGAACTGCTAAAAGAAGATAGGCTGAGATGAAGAGGAGAATGGAAAGTGTCTCTGAAAATCCAGAGTTGTGAAATCCTATCTTTTTGGAGCCCATCAGCCCCTGAATCGCTCACACACAATTGCAGCTGCGCCTGGACACGTGCACACACGTATTTATTGTCCTGCAAAGCCCAAAATAGTAATTTGGATTTAAATATCACTTCGTTTGGACTGTAAAATATACCAGTGCAGGGATGCATACCAGCTCTGAGGGAACCTCTGTTTAATAAAATAGGATGGGATAGGATAGGATAGGATAGGATAGGATAGGATAGGATAGGATAGGATAGGATAGGATAGGATAGGATGGGTTAGGACAGAACAGGATAGAATAGAATAGAATAGAATAGAATAGAATAGAATAGAATAGAATAGAATAGAATAGAATAGAATATTTTCTGTTAGAAAGATCATCCAGTCCAACTTCCTGAAGACTTTAGCGTTGCCCAAAATTTAAATGCACATTGAAATACAGTTAATTTTAACGCATCTTGAGTTCTGGAAGAGTTAGACTCTCAAACCTGCTATGACCTGACGTGCTGGGTCACACACACCAGCTTCCACGGGACTCCTCTTGCGAGTTGTTGCTAACACACTGACAGGATCATGGCTTTTTACACTAATAAAATTAATTAAAGTGATAACAATACTAAGCTGCTAGTACAATCACTGTCGTTTTACGTTTCAAATAGTATTTACCAACGGGCAGGGAGGGGAATGAATGAGGCGAGCACCAACTATCAGAAGGAAACGCGATCTAGACATCAAAAAATGGAAAGCCATTTACAAATCTGCCGCGGTCCGCACACACACACAACCCTAATTTGTTTTCCTGCATTAATAACTAAGGTATAAGAGACCAAAAATATAATAATTAAAGGTCGCCCTGAGCACCAGAGTCATTATGGTCTATGACGTATTGTTTATCTCTTTCATATGCGCGGAAAGTAGGTGTGTGTTTTGCCTAGCAACCGTCACTAATGAGGTTCACAATTAAGAAGGCTGAATCCTCTCCCCTCGTCCTCTCCTTCCCCAGAGAGCCAGAACTAGCAACATTATAGGTTCAAGTAAGCATGCTCAGCCCTGTGGTGTTAGGTTTTAGTCTAGGTCCAAATTCAGCCTCTTCTAATGAGCTATTATGATCTTAGCAAAATACGAGTATTTATTTTTGTAAGCTGCATGAAAAGAATTTGACTCTGAGCAGCAAATATCGCTTAGAAAAATAAAGGCCACTTTTCCATGCTGCAGAAAATCTACATAAATGTCACTTACCAACAGCTCCTATTCTTGGCGATACGGTAATTGATTTGCTTTCTTTAAATGTTAAAAAACACAGTGCCAAATCCTCTTTGCCTAACATCCCATAAATGCTCAGTCGAGTAAGCTGCACCGTTGCAAATGAATGTGAAAATCTGAACGGCTGCTCCTTAAAGTCCTACTTTTAATAACAATGATGGTAGCAGAACAACTCAGAGTAAATAAACGCTGCTGGAACAGGGCGGCAGAGAATCCTGAGGCCCTTGAATGGAAGAGGGAATGACAGGGCCAGAGTTCCACACACTCTGGA